>VOQK01017142.1:10671-24977 GCA_015052645.1 Benitochromis conjunctus
TAAATAGATTTTTAAATGCATTATCACATTATCTTAGTAAGATAAATAACTACAGACATCAGATTTATAAAACACCAAATATAGGTATCAGTCTTGAAAATTATATATCAGTTGGGCTCTGATTTAAATCAGGATTCCTCACTGGGGTAACATGGAGAGCAGCACAGTATGTCTGTCGGTTATTTAGATATTCCAATCTGTGCCCAAGGTTAACATTACTTCTAATGAACACTACTCGCTACTCTACCTGACACATTGTTTGCTTTTGTGATTGTAGGTCTCCATAAAGGTTACAGCAGTTTCAGTGACATGGACAGCAAGCGCAATCACACACCCTGCAGAACTGACACAGGAGCCTTGCCTGAACTGCCAAGCAGAAAATGACTCAGAGAAATGGAATCAGCGGGACGAGTGATCGCATCCTCCACTCGGAGGCCTCCAAGGTTTTCCAGCAGGCCAACGGTATGGACCACAAGAAAATCCAGGAGGCCGATGATTGTGAATTGCAGGAGAGGGGACAGGAAGGAGGGCGCCGAGTCTCCGTGGCTGTAACTGGAGCAGTCGCAGCTCCAGATGGCGGGTGGGGCTGGGTGGTGATGGTTGCCACCATACTGGTCCTGGCTTTCACACTGGCATTTCCCGCCTGTGTGGGAATCTTCTACAACGACTTGCAGGATGAGTTCCACGCAACCAACAGCGAAACCTCCTGGGTGCCCTCCATCATGACATCAGCGCTTCATGCAGGAGGTAAAGCTAGATGACCAGGAAATAACCTGGACCCAAGTTTTTCCAGCAGCCCGACGGTGTAATTTAAGAGAATAATAACTAGGATTTACCATACTACTGAAGTTGTCCTTTAATGCCCCCTGGCCTGAGGGTAGTTTTAGTTTGCAGCAGCTGTTATTGTTCAGGGAAAATGTGAAACCCGATCAAGAAACAAACTGAGGATGCTTTAACCTGTCATGCTGTGTGATGTTGATTTAAAGAAGGTCATTCCATGAGAAGCTGCAGTCCTCTCATTTCCCACAGCCTAAAGTGTTTCATTCACAGAAGAAATAATTAAACCTTAGAGCAGCTATTTTACTTCTGAAGTCTTCATTCCTGTGCTGATGAAAAGTAAAACCTAAAAGAAGCTCATCCTATCATAAATCAAAACTTTCAGATTTATTAGATTAGTTTAAAATAGCTGATTTAGCAATAAAATGTCACTTTTAAAAGCAGTTAAACTAAACTAAACTGACACACTTAGTCTGGCACGATTGTCTTAAGTTCTGGTAGCTAATGTTTGCAGACTTTTAGAAGATATTACTGTTGAATTATTATTTACTGTGATCCTGTCTGTACTGTGAAAGGTCATTGTGGGAACCGGTTACTAAGAATAAAATGTACTGTATATAAATGATGAATATAGCCACTGTGACATCACCCATTGGTTTTGGGAGCCACGTTTAAATTCTCTTTTTGCACCCTCAGCACAAACAGGGCAAAGAGGTCCAACATAAACTCAACAGTGAGGTACTAGAAGTGTAAATCCCATTCATATTCTCCATAGGGATGTTGGTAATAAGGTTGTATCTATCCAAAGTAGACTTACTATGAGTACGACAGTGTAAAATGATAGAAGTCTCTGTATATCATCCTTAATCCCATATACAGATGGATGAGTTATAAAACAAAAATTAACCCAGCGCTGTTAAGTGGGGGAATCCACCGACAGGGGCCAAAACTGACAGACAGAGACTAAAATCAGGAACCAAATTACAGCTTTTTAAAATTTCTGATCTTCATATCTTCATATCTGTAGATTGTAGATTTATGACAAGAAGGCGTCACACTTTCATTCTTATTCTGTTGGCTTCCGTTGAAATCCAGCCAACAACAGAGATTAGTTTGGAGATATAACCCTGGGAAACACGAGTTGGAAGGAATGTGGTTAGGCTGGTCCTTTATCTATGTCCAGGAGTTCTTTCTTTATTAAAAAGATTAGAAATAGGTTTTATGTGATGAGCGGGTGCACATAGCACAACTTTTTATCTGTCCTATCTGTTTTGAACTGTCAATATTTAAAATGCTAGAATAAAACAAGAGTGTAAATCAGCCCATGCTTTATCTCAGTGTTGTCAGAATAGTTGGATAAAGTTCTTCCTCTTTACAATTTCTTCACTCCCAAATAAATTTAAGAGCAACATTTATCAAGAAAAAGTAATAAGCGTCATAGTTTTTATATGAGGTGAGGAAAGCGTTCACACATTCAGCATAAAATACAATTACATGTCAGTGTTTTATCAGAAGAGGCCTGTGGCCTACAACACCAAACAACTGGTACCTGCCTGTTTAAGTGCACTTCTCTCCTTCAATCTTCTTACTTCCATTTTCAGAAAAATTTATATCATACAGTCCAGGAGCTTTTGATGATGAGGAAATTAGCTTTTATGTTATTTATGAAATGTAAAAGCAGAACTATAGCATAAAAATGCCATTTGGTACACATCAGAAAAATATGGGCTTGGGAAAGCATTAACACAGCAGCACTTCAAGTTTATTTTTTAAGGTTCACGATAAGGAAGTTATGCAATAACGAGACTCAACCTTTAACTCTGCTCTGAACAAACCAGAGGTAAATGTATGTTTAGGTCTATAAAGATTTAGACAATTATAGTTGTTTTGTAGTTTTGCATCCATTTTATTTCAAACAGTCAAGACATGACTGAAGTGCCAACTTTTAGCTTTTTTAGAGACTCAGAGCTAATTTGGCAATTGGTTGACAAGCAGTGGCAGGCCGATAAAAGATCTGAAAGTTCATGGGTTCGGTAGCTTTTTATTGAAACACTCAGTGTGAGGTCCAGAGAGATGTCGGCGCAAGTAAAGGAGGCCACCATCAGGCTCAGAGACAGGAGTATAGGATGTTACAGTCAGTTTTGGATACAGTTCTCATGAATTTTGGAGACTGGAATGCTTTAATCTTAGAAATTATCATGATCTGACACAAATATGACTATAATCGTAGGTTTATCTCCAGTTAGTTGCACAAGGGAGCCTTGCCCCAGGCCAGATTTGTGAGCTTAAGAAGTGATTCATGAGTTATTAAAACTGTAAATTTAGAATAACCACAGTCTAAAAGATTCTGATAAAGAATAGCGTGATTTAACAGTTTTAATGGTGCAAAAATTGAAGTCTTAAACATGTTGGTATCTAGCCAGTCTGCTGTTTAATAACAGAGATAGGCTGTGTTAAATTTGACACCCCTCTTATTGACCTTTAACCGTGTATACTGCTGTATTTGCTCAAGCTTTCAAGTACATACTGTGAGATTTTTCTCATGGTGGGCAGGTGAGTCAGGATGACGTGTTAGAAATGGAGAAATCTGCACACAAAAGGTAGTGTAAGACGAAACCTAATCTCACTGGCAGTGAGAGTAAGAAACAGATATGTCAGTCAAACATCTTGTGCACAGGGTAAATGAAAGAGCAGACATATTTTCAGTCATACGTTCAGTTCTTTTGAAGGTCATCCAGCCAGTGCAGATTACAAGTTATGTGAAATATGCTGGAGGATTAAGGCATTTGCCCACTCGGGCTCCGGTATTAAACTAAGAGCATTAAATTTGATCCACAGGTCCCTTTTGTAGCATGTTGGTGGAGAAACTTGGCTGCCGAGCGACAATCATGTTGGGAGGGGTCCTGAGTGGGCTTGGAATGGCTGCCAGCTCATTTACCCAGTCCATCACTGAGCTTTACATCACCGCTGGGGTCATTACAGGTCAGCAAACACTCAGTAGATTTATTATCCCAGCACACACTTCACTGCCATGGGTACAAACAGCTACCTGCCGAGCATCAAAGGGCAGGCACAGGTAGAGTTCAGCTGTGCCAAATTTTTGGTTGGTTGGTGGAGACCAAAGCAGACAGAGTTTGGACCACTGTAAATGCAACATTACATCTTTTAGAAACTTTATATCACTTAAATTTGACATACAGACATTCAAAAGAAGTATAAACTCAAGGTAATTTCACTTCATAACAGCCTTGGTCTAATTTTCATAGTTGTTGCTGTTCATTGTTGTGGTAAATTGATAAAGATATGGATACAAAAATGTTACTGCTTTCTCTCATTTTTGAGATGTTATCATTAAGTCCTGGATAAAAGGAAAAGTCTTACCTGGTTTGAGGTAAGTCAGCCATCCCCTTCTGTACCTCTGGACTACTTTCATATTATTCTTCTTGGACTTAAACGTAAACCTTTCATCATGATTTAATTATCTGGGAGCAGATGAATTCACAGTAAGCCAGATCTGTAAAGTAGCACGGATGTTGGGTGAGTATGTGTCGGTGTAACCAGAAAATTATTCAATACATTTTGTGTGGCACTCTCAACAGTTAAGACAAACAGAACGCCTTGTCTGGGGCCAGAATATGATATAAGAGCTTGGTGGACCCTCTCTTTTGAAAGTATTTGCTTAAACTAAATAGGTGGTCTAAGATAAGACATTCTTTCCATAGTGGAATATGGTTTCATAGAACCGAGGTTACTCATGTAACCACGTTCCTGGTCATATTTCTGTCCTGATGAACCACCTTCAGGCTTTGTGATAGCTGGAGTATAAGTTAATCAGTAAAAGCTCATCACCTGCCCTAATTTTAAAAATGAATGTTTGAGTTTGTGGTTTGCAGTTAAATCACAGTACATGGTCTCACAATGGTTAGTACAGGACAGGAGGTGTACAAGGAGGTTACCTTGAAAGGGAGGTCTGTCAGATTTAGATTTTTGCATCTTCAAGACTAGATTTTAAAGTCAAAAGCCTGAGGAAAAAAGTATGAAAATAAAAGCATTAGCAAAAAATACATTCAAAGTAGACATAATACAACTTTTCTACATTTATATTTTATAATCCATTAGAACTATCTCTGATAATACAAATGCCACCTGTCTTTCATTGTTCCAGGTCTTGGTTTCTGCTTCAGCTTCCAACCAGCTGTGACAATCCTGGGACACTACTTTGTGCGTCGCCGTGTGTTTGCCAACGCCATGTCCTCCACGGGCACCGCCTTGGGACTGTGCACTCTGCCTGTCCTGGGAAACTACCTCCACATAGAGTACGGTTGGAGGGGAAGTTTTCTTATTCTGGGGGCCGTCCTGCTGAACTGCTGTGTGTGTGGAGCTGTGATGAGGCCCCTTGAGCCCAAAAGGCATCGTGGCCAGCCGCTGATGAACCACGGACCTCCTCCGCCAGACGAGAATAGTGACAGCAAGAAAAAGGGGAGGGTGAGGACGATTTGGAGCTCCATGTTGGCTTTCCTGAGCAAACACATGGCCTTCGATCAGTTCTGCAACAACTTGCGATACCGCGTGTACTCCATCGGCATCACGTGGACGATGCTCGGGTTTGTGGTACCTCTAGTGTATCTGGTTCCCTACGCCACAGCGAACGACATGGAGCCGAGTCAGGCTGCGTACCTGCTATCCATCCTGGGGATTGTCAACATCGTGGTGCGGCCACCGTTTGGCATAGTCTTTAACTTGCCCTGGTTCAAAGGGCGACACGTTTACGTGTTTTCTGCAGCTTTGCTTGTCAACGGGCTCAGTAACAGCATCTGCTGCATCGGGCCCAGCTTCCATGTGTTGCTGGCTTACGTGGTGATCTACGGGCTTTCCATGAGTGTGGTGGGCTCCCTGATGTTCACTGTCCTCATGGATGTAGTGGAGATGAGCTGCTTTCCCTCAGCCCTTGGCCTCCTTGCTGTCATGGAGAGCGTCACGCTGCTCATCGGGCCTCCGCTGGCAGGTAAAGGAAATGTAGATATTATCATAAGAGAGTTATGGAGAGAATGTAGGTCATATTTTTTTATCCTGTGAAACCATAACCATAAAGCCAGCAAAAACCCTGGAGGCGTAGTCTCTCTTCATGTTTTCTGCATCACTTTGTGAGACATGATCTCACTTCATATTCAAATATGGCTTAGATTTTGCGTGATGTATGGGACTGAGGGAACAGCTAAAGAGCTGCTTAAAGGATTGGTTTAAATTTTTTTTAGGGACTTCAAGGCAACCTTATGAACTCTGGAACAGGTTAGCTCAGGTTTATACTGGCCCTAAGGAGATTCCTTCTAAGTGCACCACAGTATAAGTGGTGGGGAGAAAATCCAAAGCCCTCTTACTCTGAAAAATACAGTTAAACCTTCAGAGTGAAGCTAATTTATGGTGTCAGGTAGACAGAAAGTGTTTCCTCTTTGTGTTACTGTGAACTTTGTGTTGTATAGATTCCAGACAAACAAAAGGAAGGACTCTCAAACTACAATTAACCTTTTTGTTTGGTTGTTGGAGCCTCATAATAACTTGAGACCTTTACCAGTAAGAGCCTGAGTGATGGAGCCATGCCAAAACTGCATCACTGTTTACAAGTTGCCATAAAAGGGAAAGAAAATACATTATATAGAGGTTTATCTTCAGTGAGTTAAAAGTTATCCTTTCATACCCACTTTGGCCTTTCTCAGGACTTCACAGCACTTAGTTTTAAAGTTATTGTTTGTTTTAAAAATGGATTTGGAGAAAGAAAAAAGACCAACAGGGCTACAAAATCGAACATGCAGCTAACGGACCACACAACAGTGGCCAAAATGTGACCTTCCTCTTGAAATTAAAAATTAAACTGTTATGGTTGGATGCAACACATGACTAAATGTTAATCTGGTCTGTCTGGAAAATGGGGTTGTGCTGCTTGTAATATCGATATGTATAAAAAAATAAGCGGGTGTTAGTGACTCCTGGTTATTTCACATTCTGTTGCCCAGTCCCTTGTAAGCAGGCTGTGGTTATTTCCTGGTAAACAGTATCAAGTTTCATAGTTCAGACAGGGTAGGTGTAGCAACAAAAGGTGCGTTTGATGAAGTAAATGTGTTGCTCAATACAGGCATGAAAACAATCCAAATGTGAAATAATCCAAGTGAATTTATGCAGGTGATTTTAAACCAAAACTCGAGACCAGTTGAACTGTTCAGCTTGAGATCAAGCCAGGTTAAAAGATCTCTGTATTGAAAACTTGCCTCTCTAATTAGATAATGTTGCCTCAGAAATAGTTTCAAAATAAAAGTGGAGGACAAAACAATGCAAACTTAAACTTATGAGAAAAACATGATAGTTTGATTGTGTCTTTGCTGAATTTTCATCATTTTTTTGCACCAGGTTGTTTCTTTGTGTTGTTTGTTTTTTTTCATCTATCTTCATGTTTCTTCTCAAGTTACAGTGCACTGACCTCTATCAGTGGCAGAGCGCTGTAGTTGTAGATAAGTCAGTTTAAAAGCCAGCAAGTCCATATCGGTGCAGCTCCATCTAAATTCCTGCTCCATATTTGTCTTTTTGTTTTATCTGCTCTGACCTATAAGAACCAGAAAAGTAAAGGCTTCATGTGTGATTGCGTATGCTTCAGTGCACATGTTTTCACATGTGAACGGCTAAAATGAAGGAGGAGGCGGCACTGCGGGGCGTTGAGGCTCTTTAGCCGGTACACGGAGAGAAAAACAGTTTGTTCTTCGCAGTGGAGAAGTGAGCTCGAGCTGCAGCAGAGCGAGAAAAGGGCAGAGGCTTCCTCTCCCTCTCAGGGCTGCTTCCGTCTCAGATGACAGTTATGCTTAGACTGTTTGTCTGGCTGCTTCTCCGGCCGAGCAGTGACATACCACAGAGACAAGTCAGGACAGGATTATATTGCTCGTACATCTGACCTGATGTGCTACTGATTATAACAGGAAAATGATTTGCCGAGGTCACGGTTATGGAAGACAAACACAGTTTGAAAAGATGTGTGTCATTTCTTTTCTTGGTGGAGATATATTATGCTGATTTGAATAGAGAACTTGCCTGTGAGCAAATATCACACTGACCTCTAATGTAAGCTCTGGGTCAGTGATTTTCCACAGGTTTGTGCTTATGAGGATTTCACTATGAAGCAAGATTAGTGCAATAGATTTAGCCAAGAAAAGCCCCCAAGCATTTCTGGACATGTCTCTGACAAGAAGCTAACATGAGTCAAAATGCTGACGCTGTTGATGTTTTCTTTATTTCCAGGAATCCTGGTTGACAGAATGGGCCACTACTACCACGTTTTTTTTGCCTGCAGTGCCGTTGTTGCCTCAGCCGCCGTGTTCCTCATGGTGTCGTTTTGCTGGCTGGATAAAAAGGAGAGGAAGGCGCTGAATCAGGGGGAGCCACCCACGGCGTCCGATCCGGCGATACCTGCGATTGATGTGGTTCCTGGATGCCAGTACAGCAGCGTGTCCACAGAGGGAGATAAGGACAAGGCCTCAGCTAACGGGGCGGAGTATATCACCAGCGTCTAAACCTGCTTACACTGTGTGTCACCTTTTAGCACACGTCACACTCTCGGTCAGACTGTTCTGCAAATGATTCCTAATATTTGCGGCCGCTCGCCTGGTGCGCCAGATGTTGCGAGGTTTACTTTTGTGTGGTTGAAAGACATCACACATCCTAACATCTGGAGCACCATAAAAGTCAGAACAAATAGTACGAAGAGTTTGCACTGTTTGACCAAGGTTGCATACCAAAATCAGGAGATGTGCACTTAAAAACCACGACGTGATTGTACTGTTTATTGCAAAATGCTGCTGATTTTATCTACACAATCTATCACACATGAAGTATATCACTCTATCATGCCAAGATACGTACATAATCCCTTAATTAGAGAAATCAAGTCTTTAGTAGATGTTTGCTGGAACAGTGTTTTTCAATGGTGTGTTAGTGTACGCTGAGCTTACAGACACAGAGAGAGCAGATACTGTCGAGCAGTGACACAGAAATGAAGGGGCGGTGCAGTAATATCAGTTGGAAACATTCTGGAGTGGTGAAGCGCAACCTGTTGAGGCCTTATCAAGAGTTAAAGGGGTCATGTTATGGGTTTTTTTCTGTTTTCTTTCATGTTAGTGATGAATAGTTGTTAAATACAGCCAAAACCAACAGCCAGCTTCATCCAGATCTTTCGAACAGTGTTTCCCACACCTAGACTTCGCTTGGGTGTGCCACACAGGTATATGTTGCATCTATCCATTTGCTTCTATATGTTGCAATTAATGTTTATTTTTACATCCATCTACCCCCTCGCTCTTATTTTGAAATTTCAATTGCAGCTAAACAACTATCTCTGGTCCTTACTCTACAGGCAGGCTGGTCAAACCATTATTCTGACAGTAGGCTGGTACTTGTTGTGCTCTGGAGCTCTCTCACAGCCCCAAGGGGCAGCTGTAGTCGACAGTTGGTCAGTAGAGGACATTCCAGGCCCTGTTTGCCTAGGTAACCCTCTAATGTAGATTTTATGGGCCCTGCCTTGCCACAGGTGTATAAAATTAAGCACCCAGTCATGCAGTCTGCTTTTACAAACATTTGTGAAAGAATGGGTTGTTCTGAAGAGCTCAGTGCACTGCAGAGTTGTCCTGTAACATGATTCCTTCCTAAATATTCCACAGTCAAGTGTGAGGGATATCATTGCAAAGTGGAAAACTTTAGGAACCACAGCAGCTCAGCTACGTGACCACATACAGTTACAGAATGAGGTCGCTGGGTGCTGAAGCGAATAGTGCGAGCTCCAAACCTTCTTTGGCATTAACATCAGCACAACAGCGGTGCACCAGGAGCTTCATGGCATGGAGCAGCCCCTGTAGGTGTAATGTGTAGGTGGCTCAACACTTCTGTTCATGTACTGCGTTTATCACCTCTCATATCAGTCTACTCTTCATTCTCACTCTCTTCTTTAATCGCTGACCGCAAAGTTAAACTTGTGATTCGCCTGCAGTTATTCCTCCTGTCTTCACTGGAAGTCGCTCAGTGTCACTCACTTTCTCGGTCTCTGGTTGCCGCCTCCCTGCTATTGCTTTCTGTGTGGATGCCTGTTTATAGACCAACCCTCCGTGGGAGCTGATGATTGCTACGTTATTTATTATCTCAAAGTGTGTGTGATATTATTTATTAATTAGTTTCAAGACAGCGTCCATTCACCTCTTTCTCACCAAACCCAAGAAGAGATTTTTTTTCTGTGGGAAACACTGTTTTTACTTTACATATGACGTTAGAGGGGATAGCCCGAAAATAGGCTCAAGCACAGACTTGTGGATGTGAATATAGAAGCCCCACCCACTTCTATTTCCAGCCAATCAGAAGGAAGTTGGCTCACCAGGAGCAGACTTAAAACACATGGTTTGAGACAGGGGGCAGCAGAAAAGCCCACTAAAATATATGAGGGTTGTTTTGAATTGTGAATCATGCAAAGCTACTCTGGGAGACTGAAATAATAAAAGTATGGAGCCAGAAATGAGCAGAATAGGTCGCTTTTAATGGATGAGGGTGTTTTTAGTTTGTATTTATAACAATGTAAAAACATCTTAAAAGACCAAAACCAATAATTTGTTATAATCTGAGGATTAATCCAACGGACCGCACTATACACACTCATGTTAACAATCATAGGGACGCTTTTCACATTTGGACAAGCAACACTTCATGTTGTTTGATAAAGTACCCACAGATTAATGGACACTGTGTACTTTAATAGCAATGTGAACAGCACAGTCAGACCTGTCGCTCATACATTTTTATTACTGATACCTAATCCAGAGTAAACAGGGGCGTGAAACGCTTTAATGCCCTTCAGTGTCAGTGAAACGAAGTGAAAGCTGCACAGCAGAGTGTCCTCTGCTGTGACACTCGTGGTTTAAAGGCGGTTAATTTCAGGGGTGCATACTTTTTAACAAGACTGGTGCTAAATAAAAAATTGGCTGTAGCTGTGAATGTGAGTTTTGTGGTGACCTGTAGAGGGTGTACTCTGATAAGTGATAAAGAAAATAAATGGATGGATGAAAATTTCAACAAAACGTCAGTTTAATGCGTTATTGGTTTGAGAAGGCAACTGTTTGATCAGTTGGCACTTTAGCTATAGTTCAGCTGTATTTAAAAACCTCTGAAAATCTCCATTCATTCATCTATTCTCCTTCACTTATTCACTGGAAACTGTCACAGGAGAGTCAGGAAGTGAGGACTTTTCCACAGCATGTGAATTTATAAAATGTATGTGCAGTTACTCCGTTTACATGATGTGCAGTGCCTGACATGGTGTCCGTGTGTCCTGCCATAACTCCAGCCTTTCATTCCTCTGAGTCATTTTAAGATTAGACTTTTGTCGGTGTTGGGTGTGCTCCAAAAACCCTCCTGAGAAGCTGCACCTGTTGGTCAGTGCTCACCTGTATGACACACAAACACTGATAAACACACAGTTCCAAATATAAAAGCCTCTACCTTATTAAATTTAACTTCAGTGCATCTCCTACGCAGTCTGGTGTTTGATAACAACTGATTACTTATCAGTTATCGTTACTTATTACTTACCATCACATGCCGGCATTGCCAACCTGGAGAACAGCCATACTGATTACGTTCAGCTTGTTTAGAAGCTAATTACCGTGAGCGGTCTGACCGCCCTTCACTTTGATTCAACCTCAAAATATATATCTTTTAAAATGAACCACAAATACACTGTACAAGTCCGTTTTTTGTTCTTAGAAAAAGCCCAATCATTGCTTACTTTTTTTTTAAATGAAATGTTTTTTAAAGCAGGAATAAGTACCGTATTTGTTGGGGTCTATTTTCAGCTGTGGATGAATACACACTGGTGGTATTGAAGGAAGATGTGAAACAGTGGAGATATATCAGATGTTTGTAGCATGAATTTATTGTTGCTTTTGGTCTTTTTAGTGGATTTAAGAATGATAAAGATTAAAAGGAAAGCAGACTGATAACCCTGTGAGGTCTAAGTCGTCGTCGATGGTGAGAAATGATCCCGTGTTTCAGAAATAAACAGGAGTTTTGGGTTTAGAGGTGCTTAGATTTAAGAGGGAATTTTAACAATGTGCACTAAAGGATATTTTACTTTATGATTTTTTACATCTTTAAAGAAGAATTACACATTTTCTGCCCACCTTGCTGAGCTGTTTGGCTCACTTAACACGGACCTAGAAAAATGTCTGTTGTCTGCACTTCATTGTCATATATAGGAAATTAACATGTACTGTAATAGCAGTGAATTAATCACGTTTTTTTTTCTTGTGCTTGCTTTTCATTCTTCAATGCAACAGTGCCTTTTTACATAGCTGCCGTGTTTCTTAAAGATGACCCACAATGATAATTTCACGTGCTTTCAGAAACAGAGAAGCATATGATTTCACGTTTCACGTCTTAAAAGGAATATTTCAAAGGCGCTGATCACAGCTCACACTACAAGTACAAGCTATTATAACAGAGTATTAAATACACTTTTCAGGTATAGACTGTCTTGCAGTAAACAAAGATGTAAGCACCAACAGAGGATTTATTAGTAATTTTTAGATGCTTGTATTGCTTACATCAAATATCTTTATTATAAATTCTTTATTTATATATTATGATTGGGGAAAATAAATGTTTGAATATCAGAGATGTGTCTTGTGATGTTTTTAAATGTATTTATTTTTTATGTTCCCCGATTATTGTTGGAGAATAAAACAGCCTCTCAGTCTGAGAACTAATGCTCTTCTTATTGTTGACTAGTACACATACTATTGGTGTGTATTTATTTGAACTGAGAGGATTTAATCCAGGTGTCCTGAAGCCCAGCAGATGTTGGTAAGTGCCCAATAAATTAGTGGAAGAACCAAAGTTTGATCTTACTAGAAAAAAGACAGAATCTGATTTTATACCTAATAAAATGATAAAAATGGATCAGAGACACTTGCGAGAAACTTGAACTTTCTCTGTCCCCATCTTCAGACCAGAGATGTTAAGAAATCTCCAGTAAACGCTGACATTTTTACATTCTTACAATCATTGACACCGTGTGTCTACACACTATAATGCCCTTCATATAGTCCTTAGGGCTCCACAGCATATGATCCCTGCTGAACTTGGTCCTTTCTCTATATGCAAGAATTATCATCAATGTCATGCTTTCGGGGAAAGTAAAACTATATTCGATGTGTTCTCTCCAAACTTGTTCTCATACCTGCTTAATGTTTAAAAACTAGAACAAAAATGTTTAAAAATATTAATATGGACGTAATACAAGGCTTTATTATTAAATATAAGCCTATATACTCTATTTTTTCTTATACTTTAAAAAGGTTGAGACTGATTTTCAATTCAAATTATTGAATGACGGCATTTTAAAAACAAAAACGTGAAAGTTAATATCTTTGCTTTCAAGTATTTGCACAGACAAACAAACTGCCGTGCCTTTATTGTGAAAGGGAAGAAGTCGTTTCCAACAACATAACGCGAACTGGCGCCATCTTGTGGCCAATGTGCGAAATGAGCCGTTTTTCTTAGTGTCAAACTTTCCACAAACGTTGATTCGTGGTATAAAAACGATAGTTGAACAGACATGAGGGCAGAGTTTGATATTCCGAGTGATGTCGCTCTTTTTTCACGCGGTCGGAGCCGCGCAGGTGTCAGCCAAATGAAAGTGAAAGTAAAAGCGAAGCGGCTAGGTGCTGCAGACATTTAAGCTAGCTGTGCTCTGTGGAGGAGAAAGATATACGGTAGGTAATCTAAATGACCTAAAACTCAATTTAAATACATTTTAATGGGTCACAGGTGTATACACAGTTAAATATGAAGGGAGGAGAGCAGGTAACGTAAACGGCCTATTACTGAAGATATCACCTGAATTAAGAAAAGCTACAATGACAACCAGCAGCTGCAGATATGGTTTATGCTCCAGAGTTGCATTAAGTAGCTGCAAGGCTTTGTTAGTATAACTATAACAGGTTATAGTGTTAACGTTATGCTCATATTTTCCATGCATGTTGATAATGTAAAAAAACGGCACCAAGTTAGCACCGTTTCATCCCCCGGAGTCAGAAAATGTGTCTCTGTGGTGCTTTTACAGTAGATTAAATTAAAAATACAGGACATATGTGACTTTGTTTGTATATTTTATTCAGTGATTAGGAATATGAATGTTGAGAGTGACCCTAAGAGTGTGAGAGAGGGGGTGTAAATAAACTGAAACAAAAAAAAAAAGTGTTTATTTTTAGCCTTTTATAGTTTGGTCCAGGTTGTTATTACACCGTGTCAGGTGAAGTTTTGGTGCAGATGTTTGAGGCTTGAGGATGGCCAAATATCGTGAGCCAAATGCTTCACAAAGCGCTGTGTTTGTATTGTAATCTCTCCTCTGAAGTCCTGAAAAATTAGGCTCCTGACTAGTGTTATTATAGTATAAAATTTCATATTACTTTACCTTTTTATTTATTTAAAAAATTTAGTTTCAGTTTACG
>VOQK01017145.1:7027-17198 GCA_015052645.1 Benitochromis conjunctus
TTTTTTTCTCTCTCTGCGGCTGCTGAGATTTTAGGCTTCCTAGAGTGAGGACTCGCACACAGACACACAAAGCACACTGCAGATGGCTGTCCATTACCTGGAGCAAGTGAAGCAGTGTAAGAGATCCCTGATTTCAGACCAAGTAAAACAATTCATTGAGTTACATATGGAAAAGAAATGGACCCTAGGAGTATTAACAGCACGAAGTTTAATCTCAGGCGGCATGGTCAAGAGACATACTTACGTAGGTGGTGGCGGGGGTGTTTTTCCACCTTATTAAAACATGAGCGTTGTTTGAATCTAGTACTTGCCTAGAGCTGTACAACAATCTTTGATGCTTATCCAAGGAAAATCTTCCTCCCCTCACATGTTTCGAAGGTGGCAGCGGTAACAGATGAAGTGGTTTAATGAGGTTTCTGAGAGGGAATTCCCTGAAGGGATTAAAAAATGTTTGTGGCCCATTTCTCTCCCACCTGGAGCACTGGGTTATGATGAGAGGCTGAACTAATGACAGTCATTACTTTCAGACATAACACTATCTATGTGTACGGATGCAGCTGGTGTGTTCTTGCTGTAGAGTACATGTAGCTAAATAGCTACACTTGCATTCCAGCATCAGTTTCAGTGCAAAGTTGCTAAAATACCATATTTATCATGGCTATCTAAATGAACTGAACAAAGGTCAGTTGAATTTTTTGACTCAGTAATCTGACAAAAAATGCAATAAATAATTAAAGAAACACCCTTGAGACATAAAAAAACCCAATCATCTAAAGTCTTATTTGCTTACGACTACTAGTATTTTCAGTAGATGTGATATGTGCATGGGATTTATTTAATACTTTCACTTCTCCTGCGTTTGTGTTTCCTGCAGCACATTTGCACAGCGTAAGCAGACTGAAGATATGGTGACAAATTTGAGCCTGTTACTGTCATGCATGACATCCATCTCCTCAACTTTTAAGATTTTATTCTTCTGTTGGATTTAAGCTTTCTGTAAACTGGGTCTCCATGCTCCATGAGCTTGCTAATTTTTGAACATTGAATGCTGTCTAAAATTTGTGTATGTATATTTTTTAAATTTCCAACAAGCTGGAAGGCAAGAGAAAAGTGTATGAAACCCATCCACCATGAAGTCACTGAAATTCAGAATCATGTAGATAGACTAAGGCTATCACAGGATCTGGGTGTTTGGTGAGACCGCTGAAGTAATTTACAAATTACTGGAGGTCTCCAGGTGACACAAGTCCTATGTGAACACGACTATACTTACGAGCATGTCATATCTGAAATGATATTATCGAGCTTATTCATTCATATCTGGTAAAAAATAATGTTGTGTATCTGACATTCTAGGGTTCAGCAAGATTTTCTTTTTTTAATATGTGAAATGTCTCTGCCTTGCATGGCTAATCAACATGTTTGCATATTTACAACCTGGAGCAGTGAGCTCTAGACCTTCCAGCTGCACTGACAGCTGTGAGGCATATGCTTCTGTGGATGCAGAAGAAGCCAGAAGGCGCAGTGACACGTCAGTATATGTATATGTAAATCCACTTTTTAGAGGCAATGACACAGCCTGCTTTAGCATCCTGGCATCTTTAGTGAGCCTGCAGTCTTTTATCTTCGGAGTACTTTGAAGCATGACAAAGGGATCATGTACTACTGTTTACTAAGCAGAAACACCTCTAACACAGTGTGATGTGTTCTGTTTTATCTTCCCCAAATGCAAAAGGCAGGTGAAAAGAGAAGAGCACATGACAAAGTAGTCATTAGAGCATTAAGGATATTAGGTATTGAGTGGAAAAGAACACATTAAGCTAATGGATAAAGCTGCTCTTAAACCCCCACAGTCCCCAAACTCCATCCACAACCTTTGCTAATGTATCATCCATCCATACAAGGCGCAAAGTGCATTTTGAATGAGAACACTCTCCTAGAAACAAGTCAGAGATATACAGAAGGTTCATATCAGCAAGGAACTGAAGCAATACTGGAAAAAGAGATTATCAGTATATCCTGGCATGTTATCATTGGGTAACATGAAATAACATGCAGTACTAGTAAGTCTAATAATAAATATATTTTAAAAGGATCACACAGATCACAAATCATTTGTCAAACATATCAAAACATACATAAGAACTTATTAAACCACTCCTGCAGCATAACACATTTACCAGCTCTTTGATCTGTTTGTGACTCACATACTGACCACTACATCTGAGGCATACAGCCAAGCAAGATTTATTTATTCGTTTTATGAATATAGGATGATACTACAAAGCTATGTATTAATATTTTGCTTCTGGTTTATGAAAAAAAAAGTAGGAACAGGGCTATGTTTGGATAAAATAAAATGAGTGTTCTGCTTCAGATTTAATATTGTTATATCCAAATAGAGGGCTATTAAAGAATACTTACAATAACCATAAAAACAACACATTTTTGATACAGTTTTGGAAACTGCGTGTTGCAAAAGTGTTTCAGAGCAGAGCTTGTGTCTGTAGTGTTGCATTTTAAGCCTGTAGCTGCAAGTCCTCAGTAAATAAATAATAATAACTTTCCTATAAGCTAAAGGCAGAGGCAATCCTCCCTCTCAGTAATGACGGGGAGAAAAGCAGCATCATGAGACGTCAGAGCTGCGGTGTGCAGCAGAGGCTTTCTGTAACAGTGTGCTCACAGTGAAGGTACAGGTGGATTCACCTTGATTCAGGGCGAGCTGAGAGTTGGCTGTGGGAACATACAGTATACTCCACAGAAGCAGTTTCAGTCAGACGTTTTACCATGAAACTCAATTTGTGGGTTTTTGAAAGGCTGGATTTTGTGAGTTTTCTGTTTAGCTCATTTTTATGCCACCTTCTTACTTCCAAAAACTGTTTTCTTCTCCCAGTTGTTAACTTGTTTGGGCAGCATTTTTCAAAAGGATAACAGTCACAGTGACACGCTGAAACAGACTTTGAATCAATGATAATGCTCATCAGCTTTTACAGATGGCAGTGGCATATATGTCTCACGGTTTTTATGTGAATAATCAGCCATGACCCAACTGGACAGAACCACCCAAACGGCTGCTTCTGCTGCCCACTGTGGCATCCCTTTTGTCACCCTTCCAAAAGCACTTTCTTCATCCAGCTGGCATGTTGTCAGGCTTATTGGCTTTTAGAGTGATGTTCACTTCCTCAGAGCAACTGAATACCTTACACTTAAGAGTCAAAGGTTTCCGGGGCAGACAACTGTAAGACACTTGCTCTCTTATCACACATGTACCGTGAGGGAAAAATGGATACTTATGCAGTCGCTTATTTCTTCCTACCTCATTACAGTGCCCTTGAGAAGTCATGACAGAGGGTTCGCCGAGCTGATCTTAGTCTCCCAAGGACTGTAATCAAAATAAAGTCCAGTCACTGGGGAATGGAGCCAACATGGCCAGGAGTGGTCTGTCACATTCATACTATTACTGCAGCTGTAGGCAGTCGACTGGCAACACAGACGGAGGTGAGAGCAGCACAACATGGTGGAGGCTCTCTCGCCTCAGCCACTTATTTTCAGATGAAGGAAGATCAATAGAGTTAGTGAGATTTAACTGGGCAAGAAGACGAAAGATCATTTGCACCAAGAGCACCCAGGACTATGTATTTTCCCCCCTTTCTGTCAGTCTATTTTGTTTTTCATCTGGAAAACTGCAAGACCCATTAGTTTTACCCATGGGCCATAGAAAGCTTTCCTCTCTTTTACTATATTTAATGCTGTGATAACAATTACTAAAGCTACAGAATGAGTTTAAAAAAATATATATTTTTAAGTCAACCGGGTGGTGCTATTAGCCACTTATTACGGCTACCTGAGCTATGCAGATAGCCTGATTACTATCACACTGATGATCACATATCTTAGTTAAGGCTTCGTGAGGAAACTGTATATATAAAAAGAGGCATTGTAATTGTTAACAGTTAACTAATTCTGTCCTCATTCCCATGATATCCAATAAACACCCAGCTGAAAACAATTAAAAAGCTTGATCTATAGCATAGGTCTTGATGACGTGTATTGTGGGCTTTTTTTTTAAAACAAATACCATACCGGTCTTTGTGGATTTTCTCAGCTGATGCTTGATTTACCGTGGCATTTTAGGAGCCTAGTGTTAGACTATACAAAGAGACACAACTACACAGCAGTAAAGGTGTCACTAATTAGTTCAGGTCAAGCAACTAAATCAGCTTCTGAAGAAGAAATATTGCAGGCAGAGGAGAGAGGACACTTTCCTAATGAGGATTTACAATGTGCGATGCTTCAGCACATACTGCACACTCATTAAAAAAGACTTAAATCTGTAGTTTCATTCATTTCCATTTGTGCCTCTTTCAGATAACTTTTGTTTTAATCGACAAAATGTGATCATTTGATTTTTTTAATGCTTGAAATGAAAATTCAGGGCCTTGGATCTGTACAGGATTTTACAGCAGCCAATTAAAAGAAACTTGAATGACAGCTTTAAGATAATTTTAGTCACCTTTAACAGTGAAATTATAAGCCGGAATGATCTGACGGACTCAAAATACACTGGTGTGCTGCCACCTAGATTTTCTATTCATCTTTAATGTCTCATAAGTTGTCAAGGCCTGTTATCTACTTGTTAGTGATCACAAGTGATCAGTATTACTTCAAAAACTCAGTGGACCAGTCCCTCATTCAACTCATTGGATCAACACAATATTGGGTGGGATAGTTCAAGAAGGTCGTCGCAAAGAACATCACTGATGTACACTGACGTTTACAGGGGGACAAGCTCAACAACTGCAGATTTCAAGACAATCAATTCAAGCAACTGTACAACAGCACAGATTGCTGGGAGCCACGTTCCCAAGCTGTCACAGAAGAAATATGCTAGGATGGTTAGAAACAATCTAATAATGACTGCGCATGAGATATCATGGTCACTGCTTAATATCAAGTAAGACTTACATCATCAAGAACTGAGCAGCTCAGTTCAAGAAAATAGTCCTTGCTTAAAATCAGCCTCTCAAAACTCAAGTGAAAGAAAAGAAAGGCTTCTGGAGGAATCCTGGATTACCAGATGGGCTAAAGATTGAGTTGCTACAACAACAAGAGGTATGTTTGGATGGATAAAGGTTAGCCATTCAACTCTAAGCAAACTGTTAAGCATCTGTGGTAGCATCTTGCTCTGGGGCTTTGTTTCTTTGCTGCCAGTAGAACAGAGTGAACAGAGTGGATGCAATAACCTCATCCACTTTATAGGCAGATTAATTTTCCAGCATAACCTTAAACTGTCGGTTCAAACTTGGACATAATTTGTTGTTTCAGCAAGGCAGTAACCCCAAACAGATATGAAAGCTTTTTCGAAGCGTTTAGAATGGCCTTTACAAAGTTTTGACCACCAGCATATTGAAATTGCGTGGACTGTATTTACAGGTTGGATCTGTGCAAACAAAGCAATGTTCTGAACTGCATTAACTCACTTCTTCCCTAGAATAGCAGTCAAACATCCAACCAAAATTATGCCAGAAGCTTGCTGAATACTACTAAAAGTCTGTGGTCAGGGTGCAACTTGCTAGGGAACATTTAAATTGGTATTAAATGTGCTCCGCACATATTTTTATTTGTGAATAATTTGAATTTTTTTAGAAAAAATCAAAATAAGTCAAATTTGTAAAGCACGTTATTATTATTAGTAGTTATGCTGTGTGTTGTATAAAGCTTCAGCACCAGAAGAAGAGAGAAATGAGTGGAAGCCAAATATGTCTACCGCTTTTTTCAGCGTGAGTTTGAACAGAACTGCACATTTGTGTTTTTAAGATTGGTATATTCCGAATGAATTTTCTTTCACCAGCCACGCACAACATGTAAAGTCAACATTCAACAAGTTAACAGAGAAGCTTTTTGTTTTGTAATTTTAAAACCTTTAAACAGTTTTTATTTGGACATCGACTGCTTTTTACTCATCTTCAGTCCTTCAGTCCAAACCTCAACATTTTCAGATGAATGTATTTATCATGGCAAGCTAACCTGTGGACTCTCAAGTCCTCTCCCTCTACACTTGCGTTATTTACAGAGAAGAGACAAGAGCTCAGGTCAGTAACACAAAATGGACATCTGATTTTATGTGATTACATTTAGCTACAATTTCACATCACTCATGTGTTCAAACGTTGTATTATAAAATCTTTATGCAAATCTGAGATGGTCAAGCAGAAAATGTTCTAAAAACTAATTTAAGTTAAAACGACCTTGTTATAAAAATCTAAAAAAGTTAAAGAAATGACGAGAAACCTTGTCTAACAGAGTTCAAGCTGTTTTTCTTCAATGAGCTGCTCCCATTAGGGGTCACCAGAGTAGATCATCTGCTTCCATCGCACCCTGTCCCTATAGCATGCTCCTCCATCACACCAACCCTTTGCATGTCCTCCTTCACTGCATCCACAATTCTCCTCTGTGGTCTTCCTCTTCTGCTACTTAGTAGCTCTATATCAGGGGTCTCAAACTCGTGGCCCGGGGGCCACTTGTGGCTCACGTCACCCCTAATTGATGTGAAAAATGTAATGCAATTTGGCCCTTGAAGTTACTTTTTTTGTTAGGTAGGATTCATTTGTTTTTGAGTGCAATGTTAAAATAAGCTCTTTAAAAAGCAAACCATTATTTAATATGAAGGCAATATGAGCAGAGAGTACAGACATGTTGAGGGATTGGCTGTGTTAGTTCAGTGATTTGTAAAGAAAACAGCTTTCAGTCAAAAACTAATGTCTACACTTATGTCTGCATTTTTATTTTGTTAAATACAAACAAAATTATAGCAGGAGTGCTGGCACGTGTCTGGCCAGAAAGAGAGTACCGATGTGTTTATTTGGTATTCAATGAAAGGCTTCAGTTAGTTAAGAGTGAGAAAAAAAATGCATTCACGTTTGCAGTTTTGTTATACAATATTTGAAATAAAAAACAAACACAAAGAACACTACATTTTCAGAAATATTCGTGGGTGTTTTCTTGTTTGTTTGGTTTTTTTGTACTACTTGAACACTAAAGTGGCCCTCCAATGAGATGACAGTGCCAGCAGTGGCCCGCAGCTCATTTAAGTTTGAGACCCCTGCTCTAGACACTCACTGTTGCACCTCTTTCCTGATGTCCCTCATACATATTGATTAACATTTGAACCAAAGATTTTGAATTTGGATTCATCGCTCCAAGAGACCCCTTGCTGTTAACTTTCAGTTTAGTTCCTTTTTCTTACTTCTTAAGGACATGAATTTCAGATATTGTTCACCTGCTGTTGATAGTCCTTTTAGGTATGCCACTTCTTCTTTTGACCTTTCTTGTCCAGTTTCCAGAACTGGCTAATAGCGCTTTGGGACTCACCTTGTTGGTGCAAAAATGCAGTTTTGTGCCTGTCAAACTGTGTTATCTTTGGCTTTTTTCATAGATTCAGGTAAAGAAATGGGAACAAATTATGTTTTTGTGACAGTCTGCTCATAACAAAGTGAATAAAGATTACAGTTTAAAATTGGTTCTTTGTTAAGCTGTTTGTTTTGTGAGGACACAACACTGCTTCATCCCTTGAGTTAGGTCCTTTTTTATGCTTGAATGATTCAGACATCAGCGATAAGTGGCTTGACAAACAAACAAACAAACATTCTTCTGAAAATGGTCAGGTACAAGGACTGAACTGAATATGAGTGACAAAACGTTGAAAACGTTTTAAAAGCTCGGAGAACTTTTGCTTAAGAACAATTTTAAAAGATTACAAGAAATTCTGGCTCCTTGGAAGTAAAATATGAAGAAATGAGGAGTGTCTCAAGACTTTTGCACAGCTGACCTTAGAGTGACCTTACTGTCTGTTTTTCCACTCTACAGTTAGGTAAGATAACATTCTCAGTGTTGACTTCTTTCTTAAAGTGCTTTGTCATTAGGTCTTCCATGTGACCATGACAAACAGCAGTGATTTGCATTTCTGTGGACTCTTATTTGGGTGAATTTTGCAACAACAAAAAGCCCCTGAATGAAGAAATGTATAAAAATAACAGTAATACAGCTTTGTTTTCAAAGAAATGTAGTTGTGGCCTTATTCTGCACTCTGAAGGAGGTCACATCTCTCTCCGCTCACTCTCTCCACTTGGTTTGCTTGCTCTCAATTATCCCTCCTCTCATGTCCCTGTTTACTATCTAATTAAAGCTGACGAACCATGAAGCCTAAATATTTAAAAGGAGGCAGTAAAACACATATTCAAGTAACCTTTTTTAAATACACCGCGTAGGCACTTCTGCTTTTCTTTCAGCTCCATATCTGCACAGAGTGCCCACTCCACTACCTCCTCATCCTACCAATAAACTGTTAACCCAATAGAGGTCTGAGGTGGGATGTGAGCTGCCCACGCTCTTACTAAAAACAAAAGTAAAGATACATCTGGGAGTGAGCGCAGTCTGTGAATGGTTTGATTTACTTCTGTAATTTCACTGTAGCTCCGGTGGTTTTACTGTAAACCACTCCTACACTGTCTGCAGATGTGGCAGTGGATTTAGTGGGAGGGAATAAGTGTCTGTAGTGAGTGTATGTGTATGTGCTTTGCTACATGTTCAAACTAAATTGCATTCTAAGGAATTTTCTGTTTTCAGAGTTAGTTGGTTTTTTTTTTAACTAAAACTGAATTTACTACACGGGATTATGAATCAGTCACAGTGACTCAGATACTCTAAAAGCAACCTGTAGACTCACTGAACTATGGCTTCGAAGAGCTTCAGGACCTCCTGTTACAGAATGTAGTCGTGTTTTGAAATAAAGAAAAGTCCAGCAGTCTTGGCTTTAGATGGTCTCCACAGTACTTTTCAGAAATCAAGCTTTAATGTTTAAAAATAGGCTCTTTTTAACCCAAATTACAACCTGTCCCTTAGTAATGTTGGTGCCCAGCAGTGAGAAGAACGAAAGCAAACAATTAACACTTAATATGGAAAACAAGACTCCAAACACCAGTCTCTTTGGTGAACATGAAAATGAACTCCTTTCATGCTTTAAGAGCAAACAGCCAGCGACACTGTCTATGTTACTGGTTCCCAGTGGAGTGGTCGAGGGGAAATGGTGAACCATTAGGTAAGTGAAGGGATTTTGCGACAGCTACACCATTGTGCAGAGCAGAAGGAGCCTGACTTGATCACACCTTTTCAACAGGGTTGAGTTCAGGTGTGAAGCGCTCTTGCTTGTCTGCAGCAGAACTTTGGCCTTTAAGCTAAAACAACTGTTTGACTGAGTGAAATACTGCGTTTAAAACCAGCATCAGCTGGTGTCAATCTGTGCAAATAAGTCACACTTAAAGTCGATTCTCCTGTTTGTTCATTGTCTCTTATCACACACGCACACACATTACGTTAATCACATTACCTGGATATCAGATTGCATACTCTGACAGTCTTAAATATTTCACATGGACATTATAAAAGTTAGGAATTAAATTTATAATAAAAAAAAATGTGAATCAGTACACACTAGTTTCCAGTAAATAAATCTTTTTTCTCTTCTTTTTTTAACTCTGTGAAGGGGAGTCCATTGCAGTTGTTAGATGATGAGAACTATAAGAGTGTGACACTTTAAATGGTAACTGTCAGTCCAAGCAGCTTAAAAATAAGAAACAAACTGTCAGCAGCCAGAATTAGTAAAGTTACATGTCTTTGGTTCCAGGTGGTGTGGGGGATCTCACAAGCCATCAGCCTCACATGGGAGTTATAACTCTCTAGGTAACTGTAAATGCAAACCCCTGTGAGACCCCAGGATGTAACGTACACAGTTACCTGGCATGGGCCTTCCTCATCAGTGTTGTTGATTCTTCCTATGCATTTCCAGCTACTTCTTCACTGCAGTTTTTCAGTTAATCAGTGCAAGAATAATACTCATTATGTATATATAAATAATAATAACCAAAGCCTCTTACATGTCAGCAAATTCCTGCAGAGGGTTTGGCAAAACTATCAGAATAGACATGAGAGAATGTTCAGAGAATTGGAAAAACTTGTGGGACAGTTATGTTTGAATCAGATACAAAAACTGAGCACAACAAAGAGAAGGGACCCAAGAGGGGTAAAAAAAAAAAAAAAAAAAAAAACAAAGAAATTAAAAAAAAAAAAAAAAAGCAAATAAGAAAAAAAAAAAAAAATAAAAAAAAAAAACAGA
>VOQK01017148.1:2163-22161 GCA_015052645.1 Benitochromis conjunctus
ACACATTTAAAAGCCATTTCTTAAAGGAATTTTCAGTTGAACTAATATAATTTTGCCATTTAACCACTGAGCTGACTAAAACTGTAAAACACCTTTCTAAAAACGACGCTAAAACGCTGTTTACCAAGCAGACATCAGTGTCTCCTGTGCCGTGACAGGTCATTCGTGTCAGCTGTGGCTCTAATCTTAACACTTATGTTATGATAATAGCATTAGATCTGTATAGCTTTTAAAGTTTGGTGTGAAAACTGAAAGATCAGTAATAGAGAATGTGCCACATATTAATGAAACGTTATTTCAGCTCTAGTAGCTGCCCTAAGATGATCTGTTTAACTTCTAGATGCTCAAAAATATCCCATCCCCAAATTATTATTTAAATTAAGATATTATATGTATGCTTTGCTTGCTGGTAAAAAGGTTGTCATTCATCCAAATTCGTGTGGGGCAAACATAACATGAGAACTACGTGGTTTTTGAGTGGTTTACGTGATGTTTTTTTGTTTGTTTGTTTTTTAGAACTCGGAGTTGTTCACACTGACTTATGGAGCCCTGGTCACTCAGCTTTGTAAAGACTATGAGAATGATGAGGAGGTCAATAAACAGCTGGATAAGATGTGAGTACTCACTCAAGCAGGACATTTCCAGTCTTTGAACCATTTGCTCCACATACAATAAAGGCATTTCTCTAAACACAACAGACAGACATTTGTGCTTGATTTGTGACCATTTGAATAACAAGCTTGAGTCCTCTTTTTCCTCAAATCCTCTTTTGGGGCTCACACCCAGCTGTCGTATGAGGGGGAAAAAAAAAAAAAAAGTGTAAATACTGTTAAATACACTTGCCGTGTGAAATTAGATTAATTAATCAATTAGAAACATAGGAGGTAAACTTTTCTGTCACTGCTTAAACAGTCACAAGCCACGTTATGAGGTACACCTATTTGCTGCCCTTTAACACAAATTCCTAATCAGCCAATCACATAGCACCTCAGCTCATTTAGGTCATCCCGCCTTGGGCTGTTAGGGAGGTAACAGTAACTCAAATAAACACTTGTTCCCACCAAGGTATGTAGAAGAGCATCTCTGAATACACAATATGTCAAACTTTGGGATATAGCAGCAGAAGACCACACCAGACCATGAATGAAGTTCAACACAGGAATGCTTTTTCTGTGTTAGCTGGCTTGACACAGTCGAGAGTCACCGAAAATGGACACCACAGTGGTTTTTATCAAGTTTCTGTAAAGCTGGGTTTTCTGCTCTGCTCTGTGAATGCTCACATAAAAATTGCCATTTTGTGGGTGATGTGACTTTTCTTCCACACTAAATGAGTGTCACTGAGATAACGATGATAAAATATTGATTCAAAATCTATATTATAATGTAAAAATATACCAGTAAACTACAACATTGTTGCAAAGCCAAGAGATTAATGCTACTGAAGAACATTAATCTTGGGATTTATTTCACACAGCAGTAAATAAACAGCTCTCTGTGCTGCTGTTTATTTTAAATGTGACTGTGGCACATTCGAGCTTTGAATCTTTGAACTAGATCCATTAAAGGTTATCGTCAAGTAGCCTAACAAAGGAGATGTAGAAATCATTTTAGTTTGTCAGCAGAGCGAAATGAAATGAATGTGTTCTGTGTTTTAGTAGCTGCAATTCCAGCAGTGTAAAAGAGATTTGGCACCAAATTAGAAAACGTGCAAACATGGCTTTTCCAACTTATTTTAAACTGAAAATTGGAACATAATCTGGTAATGTCTTTAGCATAAGTTACCACGGTGGCTTTTGTGACACAGAAAACTCTGACTTCTAAGTTCGTCATACCTTGATAAGGTATTAAATAACATGAAGGTATGGATCTATCCTGCTTTGTATCTGTGGCTCAGACTGGTGATGTAATAATGTGTAGCGTATTCATTTTCTGATGGTTGTTTCCAGCAGCATGAAGCACCATGTCTCAAACCTCAGATCATCTCAAACTGATGATCTGAGGTTATAAAAATGCACCCTTTGTTTTATTTATAGTTAGTAAGTATAGTTAGATGTATTTGATACATCAGGAAACATAAACCTGGTTCTTCTGGTAGATAATTCCAAGCTGCTGAAACTTACTACATAACTGATATGATGTGCAGGCGTCCATCACAAAGCCATAATGTAATAAACATACAATTTATAAAGTCATACATAATTTTATGAATGGAAACAGCCATGAACGTATCACAGGAAGTACAACGCTGAGTGAAATGAATTGCCGAGTGTTCTGTACATGGATATTTATCTGTAACAAAGTTCAGTGCATATGTTGAGCCTGGGGTTTTCAATGGATGTTCTCAATCATGTATCCTATGGGATTTTTGAAGCCTCTTGGGCGACTCTCTTTAGCTGACAGCTTCATTATACCCTTTAAACGTTTTCCTATTTTCAGTTCATAATATAGCTTGACACAAAATGGAGCAGAGGCATAGACTCGTCGGATTTAATTTCATACATTGCGGCTTCTCCTTTTGTAAGTTCTTTGGATGGGGTCTTTTGAAGAAGCAAATATTTAATATTAAGACAGAAGAAAAAATCTTAGGAATGCCAAGCGGGAGACAGTACTCCCCCAGAATAAGATTAAGACAAAATGATCGGTTTCCAACGTAAGAAATTTAAATGATCCTGTCATGCTGACAGACCTTTGGACTGGATGTACTTTGCTTCTCTGGCTGTGCAGTAACCCTGAGCTGTCAGGACGAGGCTCGTCTTACCTGGCCTTAGAAGGCAGTGAATCTGCACTGCCCAATCTGCCAGATGCCATCCAGCTGGTCAGAGACAGACCATGTTAGGATTGGGATGCATCCATTGGCTTCAGACTCCGCTGTTAGGATAAGTTGTCTGGACTCTTTAATCAGAAATGTTATTATTTGGCAAGTATGTGAACCAAAAATATTTTGAAGGACTTGCTGCAGGTTAGCCTGTCATTTCCCCCAGCTACTTTTCCTTTAATATAGAAAGAAAACATGACTTTGTCTCTTACTCACTTCTCTCTTTCTGACGTTCTAACTTCCATAGGGGTTATAACATTGGCGTGCGTCTGATTGAGGACTTCCTGGCACGCTCAAGCATTGGCAGGTGTCAGGATTTCCGAGAAACAGCTGATGTCATTGCTAAGGTAACTGTAAAGTTCCAGGCCAATCAGAGCATGACCATGGACTTCTCCCAAGATAGACAGAGGGAAAGGGAAAAGGGAGGGACAGAAGGGACAGATTAGAGGGAACATTTCTAATAAAACATCCTAACACAGGATGGGTGAAAGCAGACAAGCGTGTCAGGATGAGGGTAAGGGGTAAGTAAAACCGATATAACTAAGTGGACAAGAAGAGCTTAAAATACAGAATGAAGGATTTTTCTAAACTTCATGATAAAATCACATTCCTGTGAGTGTGTGTGTGGAAATTATCCGTTGTGGAACGTTTCCTTATTTTCTGTAACATATTTGCTCACATTTGCCATGGCCCAAGTAACAAGTAATCCCTATGAGCCAATAGCTCTAAATATTGGCTGAGAGCACAGAAACCACGCCTACCTGCTATTCAAACTTTCTGGTAGCAAGGGGCAGCCAATTAGAAGATTACGGACCTTAAAAGGAACAGTTTTTTTGTTTTCATGTAGTAGATGTAGTGAGGTGCTCTACCAAGGCCCAATATAAAAAAAGATAAGAATTATTTTTCAAATGTGAATCTAAATGTGAAATGTGAAAATAAATGTTAAAATAGCTGGAAGTTAACAAAATCGGTCTCTGTTCAGCTTTGGCAACAGGGCTGCATAACTGAGTCTGGTTTTATACTAAGTCACCTGGCTGTCAGTTTTTCCATATGACTTCCTTATGACAAAAGGACACAGACAGACCAGGAAGGCGGCTCTCGGGCTGCACGTTGAGCCCTTCAGTTGCTTTTGAGGTGTTACTTGTGCGTGCAAAGGGAGTCATTCCACAGATGTAACAACACTCCAGCTCAGGGAACTGGCTCGTGGTCATGAAGAGAGAGGTCAGGTCTGTAAATGGAGGACCACTATGGGACAGCGGTTTGGAAGGTGCAGTGAATGACTGCCTCAGGATATCTTGTGACCTCTAGCTAAACTCTGAAATCACCTCAGCCATTCTTCAGCTAAATAGACGCAGAAGAGGTCTGTTATGTGGCCACAACAGATTTTCTACAGCTGTGGATCGTATTTTCATTATTATTCTGTGGCTAGTGATGTTAAAAAACTGGAATAAGGACAGCAAACAATTTTACATATGAGTGCAAATCTGCCCAGGCCAGCTTAATGTTGGAATTATTTAGAGCAGTGCAACTGGGATTTTGTCTGCTCCATTGAAATTTTATTTGTCAGAAAACGAGAAAGCCTGCCGTCCCTTCTATGAAAAAGTGATAAAGAAGAACAAAAGCCCAAAAAACAGATGACTTTAGAAAATATTTCTAAATGATAAATGTTTTTTTCCTTCCTTCTCCTCTCTGTTCTTGATATTGGGGTCTCTGTCAGGTTGCGTTTAAAATGTACCTTGGAATCACCCCAAGCGTGACCAACTGGAGCCCTGCAGGAGATGAGTTTTCCCTTATCCTTGAGAATAATCCACTGGTAGACTTTGTAGAGTTGCCCGATAACCACAGCACACTCATCTACTCCAACCTTCTGTGTGGCGTCCTCAGAGGAGCCCTGGAGATGGTAAGATAAACCTCAGAAGTTTTAAGGTGCCATGTTTATAGCATGTATAGGATATATGGAAAAATATAAAGAAACAATGGTGATATGGTTCCAGTGTACAGTTACAGTTACCTACACTCATCATGGGGCATGAACGTCATGGTTATTTTGGGCTTTTTAAAAAAAAAATTTAACTGTTCTTTTTCCAGGGTGGAATGACAACATACATCTTTAATGACGTATGCTGCTAATTCTGTTTTGGATTTTCTCTAATCCACACAGGCTCTGAAAGCGTCAACCGTTACTCCTCCTAACACGCCTCTTGTCATTGTGGCCAAATAGCTCAAACTTTGTCGTATCTCACCTTAAACTTTTCTTCAGAAGGCGTGACGGGGTTGATTTTGGAGCAGGTGCTTCTTTCTTGTCAGTCCATGGCGATGTAAAACTTGCTGTGGACATAAACCCCGTTGTTCTTCATGACATTCATGCCCACGATGAGTGTATGCAAACTTCTGACTACAACTTTAATAGTGGAAAATGAACAAATGAGAATAAAAGTGTGTCCTCCTTTTTGTTTTTAAAACAAACTCTTTATAAATGTGATTTAGGTCCAGATGGCGGTGGATGTGAAATTTGCCCAGGACACTCTGAGAGGGGACAGTGTGACAGAAATCCGAATGAAGTTCATTAAGAGGATTGAAGAAAACCTGCCTGCGGGAGACGAGTGATGGTAACGCAGAGATCACCTGCATCCCACAGAGGGAGGACTGATTTAAACACAGAACACTTTCCCACTTTAAAAGATGAAAATGATGAATGATTCACACCATCAGACGTTCTCAACTTTATCAGGATGGTTACTTTTCTGGCAACATAACATCTCCACGAGTCGATGTGAACAAAAGAGGCTGATGGATGGTTCACTAAAAAGACCTGAATCGACTCGTAGCTTCAGTTTGACCATTTATTTGTTACTAACCCATGTTTAAAGACTCTTGTTTGACGTCTTTTTCTCATGAATAGAGTGTTTTGTTTTGTTTTGTTTGTTCGGTACAAGGCGAGTAAGTCTTATGCCAAGTTTTTTTTTTTGTTTTTGTTGGTCTATTCTCTTCTTTGTTTTTTTTTTGTTTGTTTTGTTTTTTAAAATGAAATCACACTGTATTGCTGGCAATTATTTGGCATGCTAATTTATGATGATGTCAAGTAAAAGTGACATATTTGATGTGATGCTTTTCTCATCTATTTGTGAGATTTGAAACCTTCTAACGTGCCTGCTTTGGGGACCTTGAACACTTAAAACCACGCTCCTTACACAAACACACTAAATGTTTCAGTGTACTGTGGAAGTTATTTCTTTGGAGCTGTTCTGCAAAGCCAAACAATAACCAACCTTAATTTCTCTCTTATGTTTGTTCAGGGCCCATAGAAGCAATTTGCATGGGTGCGGAAAAGTCACCAGTTGGAGTTGTCACACCTGTGAATGGCTCCCTTACAAATAATGAACAAAACCTCTCAGTCAGACCCGCCGCACACCTCATCAATAACTGAAAACACAGGCGGCCATTCATGAGTTGCAGTACATGCACGCACACACACACAATCCATCCCTGGTCCCACATTTGAAAGGAGGAAACAAAAAATCTGGTCTGGATACCATGAGAACATTAGCAATGCTTTCTTAATTCCTCATCTTTTTAGTTTTATTGTGTAACAGAACAGCAAGAGTACCAAATTCACGAGTCTGCTGAAAGCACTTAGAGAATGAGATTGTCAGATAGGGATTTCCTTTTGGAGAAATCTGTCAACCATTAGCTGCTGGAAACCTCGAAGCCCTACACATTCTTATTTTATAGCTACTAGTGCTATTACATGAACCCCTGACAAATTGTGTTGACTTGAGGTCAATTCTCCAAACAGCCACCAGAGGTTGCTGTGTACATTAGCTTTCCTCTGCGGGCATGTGGCTTAAAACGATGTACGTCTATTTTTTTCTGCCAAAGATGGATATATTGTGGGGTGGGGGTGTACATTCCCTTACTTGTGGGAGTACTGGCTGGATCTGCAAGAAAACTTAAATAATAAGGCTCTGTTTTTTTTCAGATGGTGCCAATAGCTTTGATCTGGCTCGAGATGAGAGAAACATTGACAACACGCAGTCAACTCTGCACTTTATAAGATGTATTAGGGAGGGATCTCTGATTATTATGCATGGTCTGAAGCATCTGCCTACTCCTGTCTGGGGTAGCTCTCATTTAAAAGGATATAAAGAATGGAAAGCGGAGGCACCACAAGGGCCAACAATAAACTCGGCAGGCCATTAGGCGAGCTCTCAACACATTACGCGCACGTATCTATGCACCCTGTAGGCCTGTCACGTGGATGTTGGATGTAGAGTAGTTCAGGAAATATATTTTTTGTGTGGTTGTGTGCAGAAGCTTAATGTAAATGACTTGGCAGGTTTGGAGCTGCATACCTGAGGGATGCATAGACAGCTGGGTTTGTGTACTTGTGAAAACCGGTATCCCTCTGCCATATGCTTGCAGGAATTTACCTTGACAAATGCATACACACATGCTGGTCACGGAGCCCAAAGCGAGGATGAATTATTTACCGCCGCAGTACTCGCATGTAGGTGTTAATGCTTTCTAGAAGGACCAATCACGCAAACACTCGACTTTGTTTCTCGGCTCTTGGTGAGAGCTTTGTGTTGATTGTTTTCACAGTTTTACCCATTAAGGAAGAAAGTATGAAGACTAACTAGCTCTCTATTATGACTTCACTGCTTATAACCTGAGCATCTGGGATTTCTATTCCCTCTGCAGAACTGCAGATGGTGTCACAGAAGAGAGAAAGAGAGAAAAATAGAGTTGTTTGAGGCACTTAAGGCTCATCGAGCCATGAGGAACTCCTTTGAAGATGCTATTCATATTTACTCCCCTTCTCTGTCTCATAGTTTCAAACAGTCTAAGATGGACAGTTCCTAACATGCAGGCAGTTTGTTCACCGTCTCCCACAAGCAGACGTGCTGCCTTTTAAAAAGTATTTATTAATATTATTTATTGCAGCTGCTTATATTTTTCAGAAAACTTTATTAGGACAGACCTGGAATACAAGTAGCAAATGTTACGGGCCTGAGACAGCGTGCGCTGATCTGCTTTAAGCCAGCTAAATGTTTCCATGTGGCCTTTATGGGAAACAAATGGTGAAAGGCACGCTGTGACAGTAAAGCCCAGCACACAGCCTGGTAATGGACCTGCGCTTATTGAATACCGCATCCCTTTCTTCTACCTCCACTCCATCTATTTCCAATCCCATCCTCTCAACGTTTAGCCCCCCCCCCTTTTCATTTTTTCCTCTGACTTTCACAATGTTTCCATTATTCAACCTGTTTACTTTGTAGTTTTTGGGAATGTCCTGTATCTGCTGGGAAACGTGCTGCCTCGCAGGTGAAGTAAGGGCTGGCCGAAGATTCAGTCACCCAGGATTTTCAGAGGTTTCCACAATATCTGTGTGTGTGTGTGTGTGTGTGTGTGTTTTGCATCTAGTCAGTGAGAACAGCTGAGATGAAAGCGGTATGGACAGCACTTCATAACAGAAGAAAATGCAGTGAGTCAGCATATAAGTGGATTCATGGCAAATTAAAACCCTGACTTACTGAATAATGCTCCTGGGTAGTGAAGCAGTAGAGAGAGGTGGCTGATTTAATGAGCATGCACACCTGAAAAGATGCTCTCGCCAATACAGGAGTTGTCATTGCATTATTCATAGGAACTGGCCTTTCCTGCTAAAACACATCACCCTGTTGTTCTGTGTGATTTTTAGCGGTTTGAGGGGGTTCGATTGGGATTTATGCGCATAAACACCTCGGTAAATAAATGTGGATGTGGTTTCGAGAGGTAATTATAAGTTGATTTGGTATTCAGTCGCAGCGTGTACCCACCGAGACCTGCTACAGCATCTGCAAGCCATTTGGAATATGATTCATTACCCACTTCCAGACAAACTGTTGAGCACTTCCTATAAATCTAATAACGCATGCTTCGCTCAGTCATGTACAATGGGTTGTACATCCATTAGAAAGTGAGAAGTTATTAGGCTTTCCAAAGTCATGTTTGGGTCATTAAGTGTGCTGGCAGGAAGGTGGGCAGGGAAAGCAAAACTAAGCTAGCAACAAAACCCCTCGATTCTCAACAATAAAAACATAGATCGGCACCAGGTAACCCACACAATGAAATCCTGGATCGCCAGTGCTCCAGGAGATTTGTGTTTCTGTCTTTTCAACAGGAAGACATGTCAGGTTGAAGTCAGCTCTTTTGTGTATCAGCGGCGGCCTGTCTGGTTCCAGAGAGGGTTTCAGGCGGGCCTTGGACGATTCCAAGCCATTTAATGCTTTGTTTTCAGTTTTTCCTTCTTCCCTTTCTTCCAGGCTTTTTGGATAGGAGCTGCTAAGCTGCCTTCACTCTGCTTCCAATTTCCTCCTGCTCTTTTGTTCTTCCTCTTTTCTCCAGGATCTTATGAAGAGGAGGTTTTTTTTAGACGTTCCCGATGACACAGGTTTTACCCAATCCAGATCCTTTTTATCTTTGGCCCTTATTTTCCCACAATATTCTTCAGCTCTTGTCTTGTTTTTCTCCCTCTTTTCTTCCCTTTTTCTTGACCCCGCAGCCGCTCGAGCTGGAGTTTATGTAACAGCGGCAAAACTTTCCAGCTTGGAACAGCCTCACTTCAAGATAGAGCAAGGAGAATGAGAGAGAGAGAAAAAGCAAAAAGGAAAAGAAAAAGTGGTGTGTATAATTTTACACTGGCTAGCCTGAGGGCAAACAGCACTTTACCTAACACTTTAAGACATTATTCCTCCAAATTCATATATGTAAGCTCTCTATGAGTCTCTGGGGCAGTAACAAATAATTTCAATTGAAAAGCTGGAATGTGAAAGTCCTGGTTTGCCCTGGTTTGACTAAAATCAAACCAGGCTTCCCTCCCAGAGCGTAGGACTGCCTAGAGGCTGCAGACCAGCTGCACTGGACGGGATGTCACTGCTCATTGCTGCCAAGCATGAGCTGACCGTGTGTGTGTGTGTGTGCGCATGTCACATTAATAGCTTGGAGTGACAAAACAGACTGTACACTAATTAGGGCAGCTTACTTCAAATGATTCAAGCTGACCATCTATCTACATTTCATAGTTCGATATCCATGCTAGTATGCAAGGGACAAATCCAGACACCAGCTCTAGGATTTATATCTTCAGCAAAACATTTATTTTCCCCCGATTTGAATCAGTTGTTTTATACAAGTGAGTATGATTAGAAGGGCTCTGGATAGTCCCATTATGAAGGCTAAACAAACTGACTCTGTTCAAATACACTAGAATTTGAGGCTCACCTGAGCCCTAATATGATGTGGCAATATATAGTATGATTCCATTGAAATGTTGAGTGCATTATATGGAAATGGTAAAAAAGAAACAGTAATGCCGAATGATGCCATATAATAGCAAATATTGTATTTTGATCAAGGCTTAGACAGTTTATGTTTGACATTGTAATGTGTCTTGAATTTAATTATTGAGACTTTGAAAGCAGATGTCTCATTGGTCAGTGTTGCCAACATTTCATTTACGTGAAAAGGGAAAGACCATCTCTGAATCGAGGAGGGGACTTAAGGGTACATCTTTCACCATCTTACAATGCTGTGATTGCAGCCATTCCCCAAATCTCTGTGAATGATACTCATGGCCATTGATCAGTGGGCCTTGATCAGTGGTTGTTGATCAATGGTCAGGAGAATTTGCATATTAATAATCAAGAAACTGAGCTCCCAGCCCATAGTTCCTTGCAGTCAGCTCCTGCAGTCAGCTGAGACTGAAGAAGTCTCTTGGATGAGTGACAAAAGGTTTCTCCCACTGAAAACGCTACATACGGATGAACAGAATCAACTTTTTGGGAGTTAGATAGTTGTCATTTCAGCTAAAAATATTATTAAATATTATTAATTAATATTTATAATATTATTTTTAATAGGCATGTTTACATTTTGAACTAGCCATAGAGAGTATAAAAGACTGATATGGTTAATGTGTCATCACTGATTGGTTTCTAAAGCCGTGTTTTGAAGCCTCGAGATTAGAACTTATCATCATCGCTTCGCTGTAACTGGCTGTTTAGTCAGTATGTGGTTTTACTGAACCACATACTGTAGATAATCCTCATTTTAGTGACATTGTATGACCCAGATTTAGAAAATGACCTTATTTTTGACTGAAGTCAAATCAAAAAGCTGCAGCTTTTTGCACAACAGCTGTTGCCATCTAGTGGCTTTCAGGTAGAATGCAGTTTTAAGGCACTTTCACATTGGCTTCATTTTTGCCCTGCAGAGGCTAGATCCATCTTTTATTGAGGTTTCTCAAGTGATGTCACGTGCACATTGCTCAATAGCTTTCTGCCATATTGAATGTGATACAACCACAGGTCGCTAGGCATGTATTCCCCGCCTCAGTAATTACTTTGGTTTCTAGTAGATTGCCACAGTTACCTGTAGCAAAGTTGTGCCTCAGCTCTACAGCCATCATGTTTCAAAAGGTGCAACTTTTACTTTGAAGGCAGACAGTCTCAATGAACTTGTAATATATAATGAGGTTTAATAATCATTTTGGCACATTAACCTTTTGTCATGAATGACAAGACCAAACTATTGTTCACATTGTCACTATTGGTATTATTTTCATCAGGTGTACTGTTACTCAGTCCCATTACTGCTGGAGTCTGTGATGATGTGTCTCCCCAACTGTAAAGTCTTCAAAGACTTTCTATTGTTGGCAAGTTGTAGACCTCTCGTTCACCTGCTGGGCAGACACACAAAGGCCTCGGAGTGATGAGCCATTTATGTAATGGACCATTTTTATCAGACAGAGGGTTCCTCTTTGGCGATCCATAATGGAAATCAGAGATAAAATGAGGTTAGAAACACAATAGAATTAAAATTGCATGAGAAAGATACAGAGCAATCCATTAGTACAGTGTTTTCCGTGCAGGAAATGAGTCATATTTCTACATGTATACATGGCTGATCTTTTTCCCCTTCATACATAACACATGCATACATATATTTTGGATGTTGTCAGTGTATTCTCCGATGGCAATGTTCATGCCAGACATGTGTAACTTAAAGTTCAACCTCCTCATTCCCTTGTTCGTGTCATTCAGTAATGTGAGCAGTGTGCCAAAAGCTCTTCTTAATTTTTTATGGTCTTCAAAACATTCCGTGTGCATATGCATGCATGCGTACTGTAGAGGATATATCTTTACACACATTCATATGTACATCTGCTTCACCTGTGTCCTTTGTGATTTCCTTGCTTATTCAATGTGGAGGTGCTGAAAGGACCCTCTGCGGGCCACATAGCGTACAAACCTTTTTCCAATTAGCTTGCCCAAGTTGGGCTCAGTGGTGCATAGATCTACTGTAAATCTGACCTGCAACATCCTGCTCCAAAGGGATACATTGGAGAAAGTAAGAAGAGGGGGGAGTTCTCCAAAGCTGTGTAGCATTTTGTTGGATTGTTTCCGGGCCTCTCATGAGCCAGGTCAGCGTCTGGCCCCACCGACTGTCAGAATCCACATCAGTTATTCGGTTAAAGGAATGTTGTATGCCTTGAAACAGGAAAAAAATAGATACACTCTGATGTCTGAGGGGATGTTACAACCACAGATTAAGCAGCAAACAACCCCACATGGAGCCATTAAATGTTTTCTCTACGGACAGACTCTAGCAGAAGCCTGCCTCGTGTCAGCAGAGGGGTTTTATTGTTTTCAGTAAACAGAGGGCAGTTGATTGTCATCAACAGAGATTCTCTCTGTGTTTGTTATAGTATTTCCAGCCACCATCATTTGAGCACATTGTGGTTTCATGTTCCATTGTTACCATGAACCTCTTATGTTGCTAATATGTTGTGAGACCATATAATTATTTCCCATTTCCTCCCCTTTAACGCTATCAAAGGGTTTCTTTGATTTAGACATTAAACCATAATAATTTAAACCAAAACTGTATTCCACAGAAACAAAAGACAGTGTAACAAAAGTGCATAAACAGTCTGTTTTCAGAAAACCACATTTGGTTTCCTTTGCACTGAGTATGCGGCACACACCACGGAGACATTTTCAGTGGACATAAAAGCCAGTGGGGCTGAGTGAATGAGACCTGGATGTCCTTGGAGATGTGCCTTGGAAGGCGAAAGTATGACTTTAACTGTGAGGGGACATCCAACATTCAAAAGTCCCCCCATACACACACACACATGTACACACACACACCAGTTCTATCGACTTCTTGGCAGATGTGAATGAGCACAAATAGATGACGCTGTGAGAAAAATTAGGAAGTGAATCATCCAAGACGAAAGTGATGACACTTTCTTTCATGCCGTCCAGTTATTTGGCATGAGTAACTAGATCATGGCTTTGTCCACATGACAACAAATCCAGAATTTTTTCCGAAGCAGCAAATATTCTCACCACAAATCAATACACGACTACCTCTTTAATATGTGGATGGAGTATTTTTGTCTCGGTAAACATTACCAACAAACATCAGCATCTTAGCACTATCACTGCAAGGAGCGTGCTCAACTGCTGGCCAATGTAAAGCCTTACAGATCCTCATTATGTTTAATTATAGTGGTGTTTTCTTCAAGCACTAGCAGAACTTCTGACTAGCACTTAAGAAACTGCAAGTGCTGAACTTATGTCAGTGGAATATGAATGCAGCACAGTCTATGAACAAGGCTCATGTACTAAGAAGACTAAGCGGAAATATGAAATTTCAGGTTTACTTGGTAGTAATGGAAACTTAGATTTGATTGATGAACAGCAACATGAACTCTAACAAACATGTGAGGCCAGGAGCTCTAACCAGTCAGATGACAACACCTCTACCATGAACAGTTTGATCTGGAAGGGGTTGACCTGGAAATGAAGCTCAAAGAGTGGACTGTTCAGAGACATAACCCCCATTCACACCCAGCTCCGGTACAACGTGGTCTGGAACAACTTTACAACCTGTGGGGGTTCGGAGCCTCCAAAAACATGTCACTGATTTGCACACGCAGACACACACACACACCTGCGCATGGTTCACCAACCTCTGACATGTGCTGAGAGGAAGGTGGGGCCACAGTCAAAGTGGGATACTTAAGACATTATGACATCATCGTGCCAGGTGATGGAGTGCTGTGTCAGCCTTTGTTTGGTTTTCCAGCTCTAACCATATAAGCAATAACACAGACTCTGAGAAAACATGTCAGTGGAGGATATAACTGAGACTGGCACACAAGAGAGGGAAAAAAAACAAAACATAAAATAACAATTCAGGAGGTGAATGTGTTCGGAAGAAATCTGGGGGTGAACATAGCTGTAATTATTTAGTAACAAGGTGCCATCAGTTTCATTTCCTGCAGCTTCTTCACACCCCAGTGACCCATGACCCACACCTGGCGAAAATACTAACACAGTAGTTCTTATGACACATGAGGCTCCTCTCAACATCTTTGTACTCAATATAATGCGCTATAAACTGAGTGTAGGCCCCACTATACCCAGAAGCTACAATTGCTTAAATATGCAATGTGTAGAATTTAGTAGCATCTACTGGTGAGGTTGCAGATTGCAACCAGCTGAATACATGTAGGAAGAAAAAACAAAAACAGAAACCCTAAAGAGGGCTCTGACTGACTCTCAGTGTTTGGTTCGTTCACTGTACGCACCTGCAGACACATGAAAAGGCAGCAAATGTTATTTTCGAGTGTTTAAGCACTATGAGAACATATTTATGAAACCTTTCTCCTAGTATTTGGTGTAACTCAAGTTCTGCAAAAAGTTTTGAAAATGCTACCTGATTTATTGGCCATTATGCCCTTCAAGGTTGTCTCCTTCTACACCTCTAGACCTCTTCAAATGCAATTTTTAATATCCTGTAAATATGTGTCAGTAATGTATGTTGGATGTCCTTCAGTGTCTCAAAATGACAAACCTTTAACTAGAATTTCTTTTTGAGGGAAGTGGACACATGTTACAGGGAGCCAACTTTGGTGAGTAGGGCAGATGGGGTGCAATACTGGTCCACGCCAAACTTAAGATTGGTTTGCTCTGAGTGTCCTCAGTCAGACACCTCAGGACTTTACAGTAGAGCTCCACCTTGGCAACCTTAACCTGGGGGTTGAATTTATGTTGTACTAGACCATGATTATTATTTTTTTCCTTTTTAAGCATTTGTCACAATGTATATTGTTCAGTTTGTGATGAATTACATCAAGCAACTTTATTCAGACACTTTTATAGAGTAACCAGAAACTATCTAGTACAATTTGCCTAAATCACAAAACACGTTTATGATTCCTGTACAAACCTTTCAGAAAGACTTAAACAGGGAAGAGTGTGGGACTGGTGATGGAAACGCTGATGGATGGATTGATGAAGGGGTTATGAAAATGCAAAGCAATAATAGAAGAGAGTTAGCATGATCTGTGACTATTATTTATTGCTACTGTGATGAAAATAACAGAATTATTCTAGTCAGTAGTCAGTGGTGCAAGGTGTGGACCCAGCAGGGAAAGAATGACATGCATAGTGGAGGGTTCCATGAAGTGTGAGTCATTCATTAGCACCTCTTTATAGACTTGTGTACCTCATTTAAAAAAGGTACACTGCATCCTAAAATAGAAGCAAGAATTAACATGCTTGGAAAACTCCACCTGATGTTTCCATCTGCACATTTTGGCCACTAATGGAAGTGTGTGACGTGTTCAAAACCAAAATGATGTGGTGGTATGATGTGTGCAGAGTCACATCACACCACACCGCCTATGAATCCACCCTCACTTCTGGTGTTCTAAAGGCCAAGCAATAGAGAATGACTTTAATTTCCCAGAGTGAAAATCAACAACTGGGAACCATTAGAAATGTGAGAGGAATATGTAACTTATATGAAAAAACAGAGTGGGAATGGCCTCCATGTTGTATATGGTATAGCTGATATCATCATCAGCTATTTACACTGATTGCTATCTGTGTCTTTTCTGTTATTTGTAAATGTTGAGCCACCTATTAGTCATAAGTCGTCATAGCTTAATTACTACTAAATATGATTTTGAGCAATGTTTGTTTACCAGTATAACCTTGGTTCTCTGAGAATCAAGCGAGGAATCTCACTATGGATACCGCCCTCTCTTGCTTTGTTCTTGGTCATGCCAGAGCTCACTTCTCCAAGTGAGATACCAAGAAAGGTTTGAACAAGAACTGCCCATTTATGTGGTCACTGAAAGAAGAGAAAGAGGACAGGGCCGACTTTCAACATTTCACAACAGGTCACACTTTAAGCCTCACATTAATAACAGTGATGTGGGCTAACTGTAATCCTATAAATAAAATTCGAAATGAATGAAAAAGCAAGGCAATACTAACCTCAAAGGAATGAAAGGCCACGCTTGCTATATTTGGGGCTGTTTATGTTGACATAGCATGCCTATGCTATGGCTGTTATTATCATCAGCAATTTACGGTGATGGTTCTTTCGGCATAGCACGCTAATGTTCATAAACATTCGCCTCTCTTTGCCATCCGTTGTGACCATTTTTCACTGTCAGTTAATGGTGTAGAATAGTAAGGGCCTGCTAAATAGGAAATAAAAAACTCGACAATTCTTAAAATTTAGACCCTCTGGAGACTGATAAAATGTACATGTAGCATGCATATGAAAGTGCAAACTATACATTGCATTGACATGTGAAAAAATGCCATACCGTGTACAAAGCGGACTCAGTCACACAGTTCCTATATGCAAATACACTCAATCACAATATAGATGTTACTAAAGTTTCATGGAGATTGAATAAGTTATCTAGGAAAAGTTTTGGAACAAACACGCAGACAGCCTGCGATCATTATAGTGATGATTTATTTACATCATTTGATGTCTGTCTTAGCCAGCTTGCATTAGTAAAATTTCTATATGCAAATAGACACAACCCTATGTTGGGAATATTGTAGGGTGTTAACAGTGTTTCCCGTCTGATGTTTCCGTTTTAGGCCACCCGGAGACTGAAGTGTGACGAATGTCCATGCCTGTAGGAAAAGGAAGTAGGATGCAGTTGTGTGGCCTCTCTACCGGGGATAGGAAATGTAAGTCGTCATTTGAGGCCAGCTTAGGTCAGCCTATCTCTGTCTGATTTACCTCACAAAACGCCTGATCTGTATAGTTTGTTGAATTTTGATTCCATTCACAAACTGAGAAATGCCATAGGGCATCATGCATTAAGATTAGATTGAATCTAAACTAAGGAAAGTTTAGAAACTGTAGCCATTCTGTTGTTTTCCAATCCAGCTAACTGAAGGCTAAAATTCATGTCTTTATATCACTTCATAACTACAGTCCCCTCAAGGCATTTTATATTGCACATTAGAGAACCCACAGTATTAGAGAGAAAACCCCCAAAATCAAACAATCCCTTAGGCAAGTCCATTTGGCGACTCTAGGGAGGAAGAACCCCTTGCTAACAAGAAAAGGACCTCAGCAGAACAAGCCATCACTGCTGACTAGTTGTGGGGTGAGGAGAAAAAAAGAGAAAAAAGAAGAGCATAAAGAGACAAAGACTAATAAACTATGGGAGAGAGAGCAAAAAGTTAATGACATACAGTGGTGGTATATAAACATACTGTATAAGGAGTGAAAAGAGTGGAGAAGAAATGCTCAGTGAATCACAGGATGTTCCCCAACAGCTTGAGCCTAAAGAAGCATAACTGAGGGATATTTCAGTATTGCCTGATCCAGCTGGAAAAGCCTTTGTCTTGCATCTTACTCGTGGAAATTCTGGGACCTACAAATAAGCCTGCAGTCTGGGAGTGATGTGCTCTCTGGGAATAATATGACACTGTGATCAGAAGATATAATCAGAACAACCTAGACATTATCAAGACCATCACGGATGTTGCTATAATTTATGACCCACATTTGTTGGTTTTGGAAAGATGACTTTGTTAGTTTAGCAATGCAGAAATTAGTCCCTAATAAGTCTATCACTTCAGTCTAATTTAGGGATGTGATTAGCTTCTCTTGACAGGCAAAGATGGGAATGTGTGTGTTGTAGTGATCCCTTAAAAGCAATTATGAAGTCAGTGGTGCAAGATAATTGGTATCTATTATCCTCCTGGGTGAGTGAAGGCAGACAAAGCTGTAATGCAGAAGAGGGGAGATAGATGCTCCATCATCTTTCTGCCTTTATTACCTTAGTGACTTTCAGGTGAAACTGGGCAGAACATATAATACTGTGAAGGATTTTGGGATAGCTAGGATCCCAAAATCTCTTTCAGGTTTTTGACCATCCTTGTTTGAACCCATACTGACCTTACTGATGCCTTGCCTAGAAGTAACAAAGTGGGTAGTTTTCCCACATCAGCTTTGAGATTGGGGCATCAAAACTTGCAACAGTGCAATTAGCAGGGGCTTTTGCTTCATTTGTGACCACACTGACCTCTTTTGTCTGAAAAGCATCCCTATTTGAGTATTTTCGTGTATTTTATTATCATAAATATCATCTGCCAGGCGAGCTAGCAATTAAAGTTTGGTCATCTGCATCAGGCTGTGAGGCCAGTAAGGTGTTTGTCCAGTAAGTCATTTTAGCCTAAACCATTGATTAATTTGCCTTTCTTCGGCACTCTCCTTTATTCTCATCTTTTACACTTCTGTGCATCATTTTCTCTTTGAGGTTTTGTGGTTGCAGTGTAATAACTTCAATTTACCTTAAGAGCATAGATCTTTTTTGTCGATCGAAGACAGTCATTTACCACTGCATAGCAGCCCCAGCCCAAACACACTTTTCTACATAAACCTCTCGATCCTATTTCCCAGACTATTATGCTTGCATATTTCAATCGGCATGGAGCACAAGTGAAGGGTGAAGGAGGGAGGCTGAGAGGGAGGGGGGGTAGAGAGGAGGAATGAAAAGCACAAGGAGGTCAGCGAGAGAGACATTTCTTTCTTTCACACCATGTGTTACTGTGAGATATTCATTTCCTCTGCGATTCCTCGCCCTCCCTCCTTGCGGCCCTTTGTTTTTCTTCTCCATCACTGTCGGTGTGCACTGGCTGAGGTAGTCCAGGTCGCATCGAGTCCACTGGAACCCATCTCTATCTTGGATCCGTCCTTCCAAATTGGTTTCCCAAATTGATCCGTGCAGAGTGCAGCTGTGGTAACTCGAGCGCTTTTTATTTTGAACCACCAAAGCCCATTAAAAATGAGCATGTTAGACTTCTGGGCCTAGCTTTGAGTTTAAACTAAAAGGACAATTTTTATTAATCAGATTGACTGTAGACAAAGATCTGTTGACTTCACGTGAGATTTAAAATGAGGCTTGGATCGACTTTAAGCCAGCTGCAACGAGACCTGCTAATACATCTGATTTGCAAGCCAGTGACGTGTTATTAGTTTATCAAACACCTTAATTCACAGATTCTTTAAATCTCAGTCTCATTTAAAATGAGATGAAACATCGCTCTTTCTCTCCTCCTTCCCCTTCATTTGTGCGTAACTACCCCTGGCCTGTTTCCCCAGCAAGCCTGCAGTTATTAACAGTGCAGTATGCCTCTGAGTTAAGACATTCTTGTCATAAAATCCTAAAAACGTGACTGTGGTTGTACTTCAAAATGCAACGCATTCTTCTACACAGAGATTGAACAGAATTCATTCCAAGTAGAGGGGAGAGGGGGCCAAAGTTGTCACATACTTATGTTCCAGTTGTTTCGGTCACATGAACGCTCTCTTATTAAATACGGTATGGTAATTCAAGTTTTAATGTGCTGCCACTTATTTGTTATATTTTTCGAACCATCCAAAATAAGGTAATATATGATAATTGAACAGACATCTTACAAGTACCATAACCTCAAGTCTTTTCATCCTCACAAACTATTCTGATTTTGTAGTTTAGGTATTTGCGTGTGGTTGAGGAGGTTGGTGCCAGAGCTCTAATAAACAGTCTCAGTCACATATTAGAAAAAGTACGTTTTCAAGCTCTGCCCTACATGTGTGTGTTTTCAGCTTTCAGATTCATTCAAAAATAACTACTTATTTCACAAACACACAATATGCTGCGTGTGAGTGGAAAAATTGCTCCACACAGGAGCGATTGTTCAGCCCTAGCCTAGCAACGGCAACTAAACACAGCAAGCCAGTTCTCAGTGTACCAAAGCAGTGTTCTTGGGTATCTAAGGGAGCTTTTCAGCTTTCAAAGAGTTCGGAAGATATGCCTTTTC
>VOQK01017148.1:22181-36406 GCA_015052645.1 Benitochromis conjunctus
GAAGATATGCCTTTTCAGACACAAGAGCAAACGTGTTAAGCATGGGCTGAATGGTGCATTCATCTGCTGTAATATAGTAACCAAATTTTACTCCCGAGGAATTCATTCACTTCCTACCTTAGTTTCCTATTGCGGTTACAGGTTGCATAAACAAAGCCAATAAAAATGAGCCACACAACAGATGTGTAGCATTACCCTACTGAAAAGAATCATTATTATGTATGTAAGTGTTTATTATTATGCATACTTAAAGGAGACTTTTATACTTTTCTGTCATGTAGTTTACATGACCTTTGATCAATGGGCTTTGGTCAGTGGTTGTTGATCAATGGTTATGACAATTTGTATATTAATGATCAAGGAACTGACCTCACAGCCCATTGTTCATTCAGTGGGCTGGTTTCAGTTATTGTGCAAATGTACTGTTTATAAGGTTGGGGAAACCTGCAGTCAGCTGAGACTGAAGAAGTCACTTGGATGAGTGACGAAACGTTTCTCCCACTGAAAACGCGACGTCCAGATGAACAGAATCAACCTTTTGGGACATACTGCAATATGGGTTATAATGTTATAAAGTGGTAGATAATATGGTAATAGTGTGCAAAATTATGTATGAGCTAAATCTCAGGCTTCACATTGGTCTGAACAGTTAGAACCACTGGCTGCATATGCTGTCAGTGAGGGCAGAAATAAATCCTCATTATGTGGCAATGTCCACCGTGGAGTGAGCCGAGTAGTCCCACCCACCTGTGTTCAAATAGGCCATTTACAGCCAATAAAAAACAAAGTTGACCTTAAAGGGAAAGAAACTAAAATGTCTCTTTTAGACTGTGTGTGAACTGAGGGGCTGCACTGATATTAGATGAATAAGGATTATTTAGAACTGTGACTCTTGCAAAGCTAGTCCAAGAATATAAATATGGACATAGACATGAGCTTATGTTATCCTGCTACCTTAAACTGAAAGTTTGATAAACTTAGTTGAAAACCTTGTTAACTTATGACAGCCAGACATGATTAGATGATTCCACTAAATTCCTGTGTGATGTTTTATAATGCATTGTTCCTATTTCATAGGACAATGCATTATAATGCTAAGGATTGAACCACCAACCTTCCAACTAGTAGATGAACTACTCTTCCTCCTGAGCTACAAGCACCCAGTGTGTGTTCTTCTATCCAGGTATGCCTTTAGTGCATTGTTTGGGGGTCATTGCTATGCTCTAAAATGAAGCCATTGCCAATCAGCAGCAGAGTGGATCAAAAGCAGATGATATTTTCCACTCTTCATAATTTTGTCAATTTTGACTAGATCCCCAACACCAATGGCAAAAATGCAGCTCCAATCCATGACAGAGCTTCCACTGTGTTATACAGATGTTTGAAGACACTCACTCCTGTACCCCTCTCCTCCACATATAACAATGACTTGAACTAAAAATGTTAAATTTGGATTCTTCACTCCATAAGCCGCCGTGATATCCTTCCACTGTGACTATTTGTGATGAGGTTGGGAAACAGTATTTCCGTCTCTGCACCACATCAAAAATGAAGTGTTTCCTCTCTGTGAGAGATGGCAAAATTGTCATTCAGGCTCTCATTTCCTCACTTTATTTATATAATTCACTGTATACTGGACTCAGTCAGTCCCTTCTTTTTCGTTTCCAGCTTGTCCAGTATGCTGCTGCTAGGCTCCTTGCAGGCACCCAAAAAAGAGATCATATCACACCTGTTTTAGCTTCTCTCCAATGGTTGCCAGGGAGGTTCAGAATCAGTTTCAAGAGCCTCCTGTTTTGCTACAAAGGCCCTCATGGTTTGGCCTGTTCCTACATCCTTCAGAAAACCTGGAGAACTGTTGCTTAAGACCACTTCAAAGAGAGAGTGGCTCCTTGACATGACATAAAGACATTTGCCCAATACTGAATAGTTTTGAGTTCACATTTTAAAAAATATGAGTTATCAGAAAATATTAAGAAGTCAGCGGTTTTTGTACGACATTTGTACAACATTACTTTTTAATTTAATTAGCTTGCTGATGACATTTAATTAATGGCTGCTGGCAAAAAAATGTGACGTGTTTGTTATTTTGATATTCAGCTGATAAACCTGCTCCCATTATCAGTACTGTGTGTGTTGTTTAATAAACTCAGTAAGCAACACAGCATTGATCAAAAAGAATAATTTGTAGTCACATACAGTGAATACAGTCGTGTGTTCTGAGGATGTCACCACAGCATTGCTGGGATAATATTTACCCAGGTGCTGAATGTGGATTGGGAGACGTTTATGGAGCTGAGCGCTTTATGGAATCCACATCCCTCTTCAGCAAGCCCTCGCTGGGACCTGAGCAGAGGGCTGCCTGCACAGTGTCTCGGAGAGGGAAAGAAAGGGAGAAAGGGAAAGATGGAGTGAGAAGGAAAGGGCAAGATATGATGATGGAGAGAGCAGAAAGAAAGTAGACACCAGATATGGACAGAGACAAATAACCCTGAGTTTGACAGTCATAGTTAAATCTAGTTCTCCACAATGCTGCAGATCAGGTTCTTTACCCATGCATTTCTAAAACAATTTGTTAGGAGCATAATCACGCTTTGGATCCAAAGCACTCAATGCTGCAGGGAACTAGAACTAAAGAACTCTGCTAAAATTCCTGCCTTTGGAATTTGGATTCCTGTGTTTTGAGACATATGCTTTATATATGAGCCTGGACGTGGCCAACGCACTGCTTTATTTTCTTAACCAGACACCCACTGACAAGTACCATAACTGTGGTCAAAAACAAGGAGAGGCTTTAGCAGTGTACAGAGCCCACCCTACCAACCGACATCCATACACGGTGCCTCGCCCCATGTGTTCAGTTCGCTCGTATGTGTCTGTAAAAGTGAGAGCGGCTGAGACATTCAGGAAGGAGAATAGGAGAATTTGGGCCCTACCAGAGGGCCACCTCAGCGGCTAGGGTTACCTCCACTCAATCTTCCCTCCCTTTTTTCCACACGAACAGGAAAACCCGGCCTCTCCCACCCTCTGAGAAGTGCTGTAAAACTCAATGTATCTATGAAAAAGAGACGGGCCAGCCTGGATCAGCTCGGCCTTGGAAAAACCACATGCTAGGGCGTACTCAGCCTTCAACATGCTCCCCGCAGAGAAACACATATCGGGGAAGTCGTTGGCCCCCCTCATAAAATCAGCACCACACTTTCATCTTCCCTATTCTTTTCTTTGGTTTTCTGTATTTCTCCACTCCTTGCTATGTTGTTTACCATGCCCCCTTCCCCTTCTTTTTGAAACGTGCTAACATGTCAGTGATAATTCATGTTGATAGCAACCCTCTCTCCAAATGTTTCCACTGTAACATTAACCCAGAAATCGGTGGTAGATCCTTTTTGATCGAGCTGTTTGCTGAGGTGGCTACTTAGCTCTGCTTTCCTTGGCTAGTTGGTGATGACCTGTTTAAATATACGCCCACTTTCTGTTTAGAGTGGAGTTTTGGATTTCAACCCTCTGCTTGCCAGTCAACGCACCTGACGGGAACAAATAGACTGAACCTGCTTAAGCTGTCAGAGTTGCTGTTGGCTTAAAGGGCAGATGTGTGAGAGATGTGGATGTGGATTCAAGGACATTGTCCATATAATGTTCAGATCCTTTTGGTTGCACGGTAATCAAGTCTTTGCACTGTGTGTGAACCTCTACAGCATGTCTGTTGTTGCTGTTTTAGCTGGGAGAGATGTGGGCTTTTCGGCCTTTGCACAAAGGAGGCAGGTTACAAAATTCTGTAACCTGCCTCCTATTTAAGGCATGCTTACATTTGAACCACTAAAACTGCATCAGGGTCAAGATTAAGGGTGTTTAAAGTTGGACTTGATGGTGAAAAGAAAACTGTGATTCTTCTTTTTGTGATCATTATTTAAATCGACTCAAGAGGTCACTTGTCAGTTAAATGTAAGCGTAATGTACACATACCTCACACATACCTCCTTTTTGTCTCTTCACACATATGATACCAATTACAGAATTTTATACCCAGAAACACCCTTACTTCCCCCCTGTGACTGATGGCTTTGGGATTTCAGGGAGTCAGAGCTGGATCACTTGATAGTGCACGCACACACACACACACACACACGCGCACACACACACACACACACACACACACGCGCACACACACACACACACACACACACACACACGCACGCACGCACGCAGACACACACACTCGAGTCTTCTTATCTGCAGACTGTGTTTTGAGGCATTGGGCCATCGATGCGCTGCAAAGCCCTGGAGATTTTTAGTGGCGGGCCCTAAAGGAGAACTTGCCCTACCTGCTCAACTCCCTAGAGAAGCTGAGCTCGGTGCGGATCATGGCATGGGATCCAAAAGTGGTGCAAATAAATGTGCGTGGGTTTGTGTGTGTGTGAGTGAGTTCAATAACACACATGAATTTTCAGCCTTGTGATATGGGTAGCACATGTGTAGCACAGCAGTCATGTGAGCTTTCATTCTTGAAGTCTGTAGCCTTACAACATATTGGCAACTTTCCTCCAATACATGTGTTTTCTATTTTCTAATTGGACAGACTCCGCTTTTACCTTATTTCCATCTTCTCCCCCTTTAATAGCTGATATATTTTGTACATTCTGCCTTTCAGATGTAAACACCAATGTGGAATGTTCCCAATCAAAACCCGAAAAGTCGTTCATACACAAATCTGATCCCATATGTTTGTTTTGGTCTGTGGAACACTTTGAGCTTTTATTTTCTATTTGTTTCCTCACCAGTGGGCATGGCAAAGGGTGGGCGTTGCTTTTATTGTCCACAGGAGTATTAACAGGCGGTTTCAGTGGTAGTCCTTATGCACGGCTTGAGGTTCACGGATGAAAAACTTTAGCCAGACAAAATTTGCACCATAATACCATTTCAGTCTTTGTGACATCATGTCTACACGTTCAAAATAGTTTTGCTTGGATAGACACCATGCATAAAATAAATAAATAAATAAATAGAGTGATACGAAAGACCAGAATGAAATCATAAAGTGAGTCCAGACTCAACACACGGTCACTAAAAAGAGGTCTAAAGGAAAATCTGTGAATGATTTTACAATTTGTCTGAGCCCAGATTCTTATCAGTTTGTGCTTACTATTAAGTCATTCATAGTTACTGCACAGTGGGCAGTACAGCACAATTTGACCTACTTTGTCAACAACAACAAGAGTCTACAGCTGTATAAGCAGCTGTATGAGGTCCAGACAGAAGGTTTATCAGAAATGGTGTGTTTAAAATCAGAGGAAATTGTTTTGAATTGCTCCACCAGAACTGAAAAGTGGTCTCTCATTAGACTTTTCCAGATACATACTGCAACCCTGAGCTTTCCTAAGCATTACCTGGTGTAGGTGCATGAGAGAATGGTGACTGGACACTAAACAGTCTTTATCTTGCCAGCTTTTGATGTGGGCTAATGTTAGTATAGTGCAGGTGGATTGTAGGTCATGAGAGGTTGTCTGTCTCCTTCATAATCTAAGCCAAACAGGCAGAGTATTTTCAGTGGCTCCCTGCCTCTTGTTGTTTAAGTGAGGAAGGAATTATGAGAAATGACAGCAGTACCCCGACCTGATTATTAGACATTCTGTAGACTGAAGAGAAAAAAAAATATTATATATGGATGAGAAAGACATGTTTGTGAATCAGACTTGAATGTTAAATTATTTTAAAAATGGGCAGAAACACCCCCTCCCCTCTGGATCCAACTTTATAAAGGTGAGCAGACATGTCTGTTTTTAGCAGGCATAACTGCCTCGACTGGGTCCTCCTTTCATTGTGGAGCCAGCTGAAGTTTGGCTCTCTTAAGCGTGGTGATAAAGGCATGGCCTATCAGGAGGAGCCATACCTAGGACATGTTGCAAAGAATATCTTTCTGGGCTGGCTTGGATGAGTTTAAGACGCTAGTTTAAGGAGGTGGCCAGGGAGAAGGAGGTCTGGGCATCTGTGCTTAAGCTGATGAGCAGCAGAAAATTGATGGATGGAGTATTTAGCATGCTTGCCATTTTAGGTCAGTACAAATTTGCTAATTAGCACCACAGACTGTAGCCACAGTGAAGCCACTCATTGGCTTTTTGACTCTGCAGTGTGAAACTCCAATGTTAGCATTTTGAAACCACCACTAGTCAATTAGTGCTAAAAAAGCAGCTGAAAAATACAAAACAAAAAATGCTAGTGTTTCACACACCAAAACTGAGGTACAAATCTCTTGAATGAGCAATATTATTTTGAAATAATTCCATTATTAATGCCCTAATAATGCTTTTTTTGTGTAACAGCTTGTAGATATGTTAATTTTCATAGCTAAAATTGGGCATTTTATTATAGGAGTCTATGAAGACTGTTTTGTAGCTTCTGGCATTTCTGCAGTGGCTTCATTTTTCAGCTTTGGGGGATGTCTGCTAGGTTAGTACAAAACAAAAAATGCAACTGCAGTTATTAGAAATGTTTTGCATGTAATTACTTATTCAAGTATTGATCAAAAATCTAAGTAATAATCAAGCTGAAGGGGTGCTATCTCTAGATGACAAATGATTTTACGTTGTTAAAATGATTGCACCTAAATTTCTGGTCTAGTCATTGTTAGTAACAACTTTGATTCACTGTTGGTGCTGATTCAAAAGGAACATCAATAAACACACAGATATTCTCTGTGCACTATAAACACAGAGAAGAATGCGAGACAATCCGTCCTATAGTTTTAAGATTGGCCCAGAGTGTCAAGTGAGACCAAAACACCACTACTGCTCCACTGTATGTCTAGAATCACATTACTAAAGTGGCTAAAAGACAACAAATAGTGGGGAGTCAGGAGCAACAATGTCACAATAATCACCCCAACTCTCTCTTTCTCAGCACTATCGAGTGTGTTTTGGTTGTACCCTGTCCCTAATATCCTGTTATTACCCTGTATAAAAATGAGACATGTTTTGTGTCACTGTAATCCCTGTTTATGGTAAAATCATTTCTGCTGTATCGTTGGACTTTAATCAGATGCAAGCAGGATATGGTTGTGTTCAGACCCACTTTGAGGTTGCACAGTCTGTGGTCAGTCTGACTTTCTTCCCTTGTGAATTGAATTGTAAATACAGATGACATTAATGATTTGATCACTCCCACCATTACTATGGAAAGGCAAAAAATAAGCTGCTGTTGTCCAATTCTGGCTGAATCTGCAGAGCCAAACTGGCAGCGTAGGCCTTTACCGGACTACGATCAAATCCAGCAAACTCTTTAAAAAGAGACTATTAAGGATGATCACAGTAATCAAATGGCAAAAATATGCACAGGTTTTCTTACAAGTGAAAGTCATTGAATTTGTTTACATTTCTATAAGGACTTGAGGTAAAACTACCACAAACAGGACAACCGGGAGCTTTTGGTTGCCCTGGGACTCTTTGTTTCGCAATTTTGTTATGTAAGTCTTTCTGATTCAGCAGTGCTCACTTCTGTTGAAGAATGTACACAACTCAGAGAGAGCTGGATCTGTACCGATGTTTCAATATGTTTCCATTTTGATCCTCAGAACCCACACTGGAAACAGACAGCTCCAGCCAAGACCATTTTTATAACAAGGGCATACAACTGAATGTTACAGCTTAAAAACACGCTTTCCTTTTTTGCAACATACAGCATGGAAAAGGAAAGAGCAGGATGCTTTAGGACTTACTACTGTCTTTAAATAGATCAACTCATTGGAAGGTTAGGGTTCTAAAAAAGGAAGAAAACAAAAACATGAATGACGGCCATTCGGCTTTTAATCTGACACAAACATCTAAGCAGACTAATTCTTTTAAAATAAAAACAATAGTCAGTTGTCTTTAAAGATTAAACACTTATTGATTTCCATATCACACACATGATGAGGATATTGACAAGCTGGATGAATAACTAGATAGCATACAACCTAACTAAAGGAAAATGGCATTTCATACATCAATGGGATATGTGCAATTAAAAGAACACTTTGAAAATGAGTCAGATCTCAATGAAGAAATCATGACTATATCTAACTGATATGGAACAGGTAATGTGTTAGAAAAGAAAGGATGCCACATTGTTTAAGGGAAATAATAATTGTCAACCATCAGAGGGCTGAATTCAAAGACACCCTGAAAAGTGAAAAAAGTGAAAAAAATGATATGGTAGGCTATTTTGGCAAAATTCGATTGGAACAACTCAAAATGATACTCATGCATGCCTAACAATGTTAGGGCATCCTCCTGGGCAGTGTGATCTACGACCTGACTGGGTCAGATGTACTGATTTAAGTGAGAGGAGTTCTATTGCATTTGGGTCAGCAAGCATGGGCTCAAGTCAATGGCATCAATTCCTTCATCCTCGAAGAACTGCCTGCACACTCCCACCACATAAGGCCGGGGATTGTCATTCAACGCGAGGAACACAGGACCTACTGCACCAGCGTAGGGTCTGATACTGGGTCCAATGCTTTTCCCTGCTTTATTGGCAGTCAGGCTGCTGTTACCTAGCCTACAGAGGTCATTTTGTAGCTCTGACAGTGCTTATCCTGTTCCTCCTTGCATAAAGGACCAGATACCATTCTTGCTGATGGGTTAAGGACCTTCTACGGCTCTGTTTAGTTCTCTTAATCCAAGTCTAGCTTGCTTGGACCAGCCTCCCCTGTACCCCATAACGCTTCAAAATTTGCTCATGGAAGGAGCACAATAAACCATTGGTTTACACTCCCCAGATCCCAGTCTAATCCAACAACTGCAGGAGAAAGCCAGACTCACAGAGATCCCACCGCTACCGTCAGGACAAAAAAAGACACCAACAGCAGTGACCTGTATTGTGAGAACCAGGTGGACCCACACAATATTAGGCAGGTGGTTTTAGTGTTGTGGCTGACCGGTGTGAAAGTTCTATTCCAGCAAAAATGCCTTTGTTTCTGTGGTTCTGAAATTTTCCACTGAGTAGACATAGTGTAACCATGTCTTCAGGCCATGGTGTGCGCGCGCGTCTGTGTGCTTTTAAAGGATAAGGATGGGATTCGTTGAGGTTTGAAATGGGAAACAGACTATTGGATACTCTTCCAGAAGTGATTATATCTGTGGGATAGTGGGGTCCATCCAAAATGTGTGTGGCGTCTTTGTCTTTGTCTGGTTTCCTAATGCCCTTCAGGGGCGCAGATGAGTTTGAGGACCCGAGGACTCTTATGACAAATCAGTGAAAACAGCCTGGTATGGAAGGATTAGTTAAACTGCTATACCAATAAGATCCATTCTTTACAAACATCATCACTTTAAGGGGCATTTTATCAGAATATGAGAACAAGAGATGATATAACAATAATATGACTAACTATTGTGGATGTCTGTTATCATGACGCACACTAATAATAAATTCCTGTCTGTCCACATGATGCTGGTGGTCGTTCTCTGGATGCTGGAGCCTCTTTTTTGCTTGGAGTTCAGTGGAATTTTTTGTTTTGTTTTCTTGCAGATCAGAAACAGGCCCTGTAACAGTTCACGCTGGCCCCTATTAGCAACAAATTTAGAAACTATATCACTTTGATTACTTCAATATGGGAGTTTGTGCCTAATTTGTGTTACCTGTTTATCAGGGGTGCAATAAGACCTCAGAAACAAAAACATAAATCATTTGTTTAGGAAAAGTTGTGCCTTAGCAGTACCTTTTTTTTAAGCTATAAAAACCATGAGAGCAAGCTTTCCATTGCCTAACTGACAAAACACGATTACAAGCGATTAGAAATTGAAAAAATATGAATCATTTCATGTTGTTCTGTGTGCGCCAATGACAGCTGGCCTTTTCCAAACAGTTTATTTAAAATGAGATGCACACTGACTTTGTCTGACACAGTGTGGGAACAGGAATGGCCAACAAGTGAGTAAGGTTTTGTTTGAGCGCATTAAATGTTGTGCAAATTATTTCCCTACGGGATACAAATGTCCCTACTTTCAGGGACATACTGTGTTTAATAAGTGAACCTGTTCGTGCACTGTTTTACCACACTGCCAGTGGTGCAGAACGCTCATGCCCTCTCAGGAGCCTCCAGCCCCACATTGCCAGTACTTTTATTTTTTGGGATCGACACACGGGTTTCTCCTTTTAGGATACCCATGGCAGCGATTCATAATCTGAATTGCATGTCAGAGTCTTAGTTCCACTCGCTGCCATCCTCATTCCTCTGCTCTTTCATTCCAACTTCCTCTCACTCTGTCTTCCTGAGCCTGCAGCTGTTTTTGAGGAATATTTCCTTTGTTTCTTTCAAACCCCATCTTAATATCGTACCTGTTTGAAGAGGTTATGTGATGCTTATCTCTCACCCACCTTTCACCTCGTCTTAAGACTCCCTCTTTATCTCCACTGACAAGTAATTGTGCAAAAGTGTGTGTGTGTGTGAATATGCGCACGTGTGTACGTTGTACTCCATCTATCCACTCTATGCCGCACATCTGCAACACAGCTGAACTCTGCTCCAGGCTATGTCTGCACTGTTTGGTTTTCAACATTTTGCATGAGTGTGTGCGCGCATGTGTTGGGATCTGTGTGTGTTTGTGTATTCCGTATAAGATAGGATGACCATGAACAGTATAAACTATTTAGAAAAAGATAGATTGATTTCCTTTTTTATTGTCTATTTAGGCTTTTTTTTCAACGTTATATAATCATAATTATGTGCATGTGCATGCACATGCAGCATGTAAAAAACAGGTGTATGTCGCTCCTTTATGAACCCAGTCACCCCGATCCTATACGGCTTCCATACTGTTTCCTCCGGAGCCGATATCCTGTTATATAATCATATGTGAGAACTTTACATTGCAGGCTCTTTTTATTTTTAGTTTAAGGATCAGATCCCAGACAGTGAAAGCTTTTAGAGAACAACTCCTACACGCCGCAGCCTTACAACTCTCATGCGAGCTTTGAGTCTTTGGCAGGCTTTAAGGGCCATGTGAGCCGAGCCAGGTGACTGCTTTTTTGCCTGTGTATTTTCTTTGTATGCAGGTATAAATATTTATCATATGAAGAAATGGAACAAAAGACGTTGTTTGTGTTCACTACCTCAGAGCAGAAGATTTTCTTTATTCACGTGTTATGGATTTTGCTCAATAATTCAGATTTATTAACATAACTTTAAATTGATAGTAGCCATACAGAGCACGGTGCTTTGATTTCTGTTTGTTCCATAGGAAATATATAATAACTTTAGGGCCAGCTTGGGATTTAGTTTTGAAAAATTGTCTGGCTCATATAAATACACTCAAGTGAATTTGTGGAACGATGGGACTTTGTGCAGAACTGTTTTGCAATAAAATACGCGTGTTTTTCTTCTATTGGTCTCAATGTTCACACTTCTGTACTTCCTTATGATTAAATATCTCGTAACCTGGCCTTATGTTGATGCTTCAGGTTAGTCTGAGAAAATTTGACAATATATGTTATGAGAAAACTGTAAAAGGGAATAAAAAAACTCCACTTTGGAATAAAGTTAACCTAACAAGCAGTTCTTTCAACTAGCGACTACTTCACCCCAACCGGTCATGGCAGATGGCCACCCTGCCTGAGCCTGGTTCTGCTGGAGGTTTCTTCCTGTTAAAAGGGAGTTTTTTCTTCCTGCTGTCGCCAAGCACTTGCTATGAAGTTTAACACAACCAGGCTTTACTGCCGTAGACAAAACGTAAACAAAACCTAAAACCACGGATAGAGATAACAGGTATCATGACAGTGGTTATCAATTATGTGTTAGGTGTTGTGCCAAAAGGATAGAGACATGTTTGAGATATGCTTAATAGATTAACAAGGTCAACAAGTGACAAGCCTGACGCTTATTTGCCACCAACAATAATTAAACAAACAAAAAAAAAATACTGGAAATCGCTTTTTGGTAGAAGATCACTTTCTGGCTTTCTGTTTCGAGCTCTGTGCTCACATTAAAAAGCGTTTTGCGGGTCATGTGACTCTTTTCCCCCTACACAAAATGTACTAACTAGTTTCCAGTTTCAGAATAGAGACAAAATTAGCTAGCATCTAAGGGGATTTAATAAAATAGTGGGTTCACAAAAGTGGTAAATCTTAAAAGAAGACAGATATAAGTCAAACTGTGTGTACTTAAAAAAAAAATACCCCTCTTCCCCACCAAAAATACAATTTTTCTAGTCTGTTCAAACTCAAAGGCTTGGAGCTCAGAGGCTGTCTCCACAGATAAAACAGTTTTTTTTCTTCAAGAACAATAGCTGTAGTATCTTTAAATTTCCTTTAAAAAATGTTTGAAATTTCAGTTTTCTGTTAAAGACCATTAACAACAGCAGTCTGTCCCATGCAGCGAAATGTCAACCCGAGTTAGTATAAAGTTTAAAACTCCTTTATGGAGAGGCTGTTTTGTAGATGGCAGGACATTTTTTTCTTTCTTTTCTTATTTTTTTTAACCAAGTGCACACTGGTTGCATGTTTTCCATCTGCAGTGCTGTCATGATTTCTAAGACATCACGTTGAGTGTTATTCCTTAAGCTAACATTTCTTGCTCCTGTTGTAAAAAAAAAAGAAAAAAAAAAGCGCAGAGTGCTGGATGAAACAAAGTAAAAGGATCACAGGGCAGAGTTTAGAAAGAAAATACATTGTGCCTTTCCTGAAATAACCCCCTTTTATTTCTGCATATGATTCAGAGATTAAAGGATGGAGAGCGAAGTGAATCGGTATAACTGAGTTGAATGGGATTGGTATGTCTTTACATCCAAACTGTAATTAATGGAGAGGACTTTTACTTTGCCAAAAAGGTCCCCTGCACTACTTCATAGCATGGTTGAATTGCTTGCCAAGATTCTGTAAGAAATTAAGCCAAGTACAGTACTTTAAGATATGTACTTAATGATATAGTGTTTTGGCCTCAGTACACAATTCATCAGTGCAGTGCAGTACCATTTTATATTTACATTTATGTATAACATTTTAAATATGATTGATGATGATGATGATAATTAAAATTCCTTCCATGTTGGTTTATTTATTTATTTTTAAATGTCAAAATGTCTCAGGCCCAACTTAAACCAGCCCAACCTCACAGGGAAAACAACAAGGGGTGTTAAAACAACCACTTGGACCATCGGTCTTATGAATTACAGAATGTAAATTTGAGCTTTTCAGTAAGTTTCAGTTGACATCACTGTGGCTCATTTTCAGACAGCCAATCATCGATTAGATGAGGAGGAACATGTGATTTTAACTGGTTAAAGGCTCTGCTTTATCCAAAAAGGATGACCTTTTCCTTATCGTCACATAACTAAGTGAACCCTCCTGGTTGATTATCTGTTAGTTAATGGCTTTCCCAATTCTCCATATGTTGTTTTGTAAGTACAAAGTAAAAAAAAAAAAAGATCAGACAAATCACACCCATGAGAGCAAAAGGCAAGTCAAAGCTGGCATTTTCTGGCAGTTACCGGGCAATGGGCTAAAATCAGCCATTACTTGTCTTAGTGCACCTATGTCTCCTTATGAAAGCATCCTATTGTTTTAATTTTACAACAATGATATAATTTTGTAAACATCATAAGCTGACTTATACAACTTATATCATCAGTGGTATCACGTTGCCTCACAACTTACCTGGCATTACATTTACAGAGCCATAATAAGCATTTGCCCCCTTCCTGATTTCTTAGTCTTTATCCTTATTTGTCACACTTACATGTTTCAGATCATTAACCCTTTTTTTTCTTAAGTATTTTTATTCATCGAAAAGATGAATAAAAATACTTAAGCACTGTATGCACCTACAACATTTTATGAAAACATTTTATGGTTTTTGCTTCATGGCCAAAAGCACAAACGGGCTAAACAGGGCTGTAACATGGATGTGTACAGCACAAAGAAACCCCAAGCTACTTATTTTAGAGGAGAAAACCCATTGGGAGACAAGAGAAGTGGTCACATGTACATACACATGGTGTTAATTAGCTCATTGGACATAGGTAGGGCAGAAGATCAGCAAGAAACAAACACAGGAAGTAAACATACAAAGAATTTTTAATTTGTGCAATTTAAAATGATATATATATATTGACTGACTAATTCAACACAAGCGCAGACACACTGATCTACACTACCAACTATCGTACATAACATTCTGTAAATGCTTCACAGTTTACCTCTTTTGCACATTATCCATCACCGGACTACTTTTTGCACTAATTGCTGCTGTTTAAGGAACG
>VOQK01017154.1:2474-17405 GCA_015052645.1 Benitochromis conjunctus
CCAGTAAACACATAAATGTCTAAGATTATTGCTTTCTGAGAGTAAATAAAATCGACTGATTGGACTCTCGGGTTTCCAGAACATCTGGAATGGAAGAGTCCCTCCATAGCGCTAAATTAACCATGACAAACAAGACACACTTGTGTGAAGAAGAAACATTTTTTTTTTTTTACCCTTGTTTCAGATGGAATTCGGATCCATGTTACATTCATGTAGTTGTGCAGCAGGTTTAGTTTGGCCTCCAGAGACAAGATGAGACTGGAGAGAGGGAAGAAAAAAAAAAACATGAATCCATGATTAAAAACAAGCAGCGGTACAGCACGTGTGTGACATTTGTGACGAATGTTTACCAAAATTTTGTGGCACATGTGGGTGTACTACAACATTTGTAGAAAATACTGACAAACTCTTTGAACCATCTTGCACGAACGTGTTTCATTGTTCAAATGTAGAAGTGGAACCGCGGCGCAAACAACGCCCACAACGTATTGAGGGCAATATAAAGTCTTTTCTGCGTATCTCTGCTTTGTTCATACTGCAGGTTGTTGGTAGGATAAAATGGCACCCTGACTGACAGGAATGTGAAACAGAAACTTCTTGTTTAAACTCTTTCCTCATCTCAGGCTTTTACTGCTTCAGTGAGGCCCTACCTGGGAAACCCTATGGGAACCTCACAATTTACTCTCTCAGTGCTCTCATTCCTTTGAAGTGACTTGATCCTGAAGTAAATACTCTGAATTAAATCCTCCACATAGCAGCTGGTAGGTGAACAGGCAGGACTCTCCTGGCCTGCAGGTTTTACCCTCTCACGCCTTGTGACGCTGCCTTAACAGTCACCATCTCTGTGCGCCCTGCTGATAAGGATCGCCGACTGATATACTGTACAGGACTTACTTGGCTAGCTTGGCATTATCATTGTCGTCCCTCCCCCACTCCCAATCCCTGCCAGGGTCCACAGCAAAATGGAGTGCCAGCAGCTTGTGCTCCGAGTCGGTCAGAGGGATAACAGCTGGAAGACATGAGATTATCAGAACATTAGTTTTGTCCAGCTTTACCACCGGAGACAAAATAGCATGCCACCACTTCTCTCAAGGCCGTCGCACTGTCAGAGCGAAAGCAAGCGACACCGTAATGACGCACTAGAATAATACCATGTTAATGATCCCAGATGCCTGTCAGTGTGGGGTAAAGTATACTGGAGGTGTATTCACACTGTCATTTATTTTTCAGGCAGAGAAGTGACCATGACCTGCAACTGTCATTCAAGATGACTCATTCAAACACATAAGGGCCTCAGTCAAACTTGATTGTTTATGATGTAATGCAGACTGGCGTGTTTAGTCTAGTCTAAACAGACTTTTATCTTTTCCGTGAAGAAAATGAAAGGAAAGAATTTCTTTATTATAACTTGGGTTGAAGCTGGTCTGGAGCCCCCAAGTGCTTTATCATATAATGCAACTGAAAGTTCGAAAAACAGCGACCAAATACACCTTATGGTGAGACTGTTTTATCAATTACTGCTTCCCAAACCATTACTGAACTTGCAATCCCAGCCAGCCTATATACTGAAATACAGATGCGCTTATGTGTCTGTAACACTGAACAAACTCTGGTCTGGTCTTACTAGCACTGTTCAGTGCTCTCCCATTCTTTCACTTATATTTACGTGGCATAGTGTTAAGTTTACCAACATGAATAACAGCCCAAAACTACTAAAATAGGACTGCATAAACTAAACCCTGGAAGAGTTGGGACATTGTGTAAAATGCATATAAAAACATGTCATTTGCAAATCTCAGAAACCCATATTGTATTCATAATAGAACAAAGGAAACACATCAAGTGTTTAAACTGAGAAAATGCATAATTTTAAGAACAATATGAGCTCATTTTTACTTTGATGGCATAATAGCAGGAACGGGGGCAACGCAAGGGTGGAAAGCTAAGTGGTACTAAGAAGAAACAGCTGGAGGAACTTTGTGCATATAATTAGCTTAATTAGCAACAGGTCAGTAGCATGATTTAGTATAAAAAGAGCATCTTAAAGAGGAAAGATGAGCAGAGCTTCACAATCCGGGGAGAAAAAAAAAAAAAAGTCGTCGACAAATTGTGGAATAATTTCAGAATAATGTTCCTCAATTTAAAACTGTAAAGACTATAAATATCATTCATACATTAGATGATATATTAGAAAGAATCAGGCCAAAAATCACCACTGGATGCCTGTGATCTTCAGACTCTCAGTTGCCACTGCATTAAAAACAGACATGGAAATCAGTATATGGGTTCAGGAACACTGCCAGAAATCTTTTGTCACCACAAATGGAGGTTAAAGCTCTATCACGCAAGCAAGAAGCGTGGGATGAAACTCATTTAAAATGGACTGAGGCAAAGTGGAAAACTGTTCTGTGGTCAGACGGGTTTTGAAATTTGAAATTCTGTTTTTTGGAAAACACACACGCAACATCCTCTGGACTAAAGAAACCCCTCAGATTTGACTGTATAGGGTTGCATTAGTGTCTATCCAGCCCAGATGATATCGTTTTCAGCGAAGGCCTTTAAAAATGCATACTACATCTGTTACAACAGCATGAATCCCAGTGCTGAACTGGCCTGCCTGCAGTCCAGATCATTCACCGACTGAAAAACATCTGACGCATCATGAAACAAAAATATGACAAAGATGACCCAGGAGTGTTGAGAATCCCGTATCATACAGCATTCCTCTCCCAGACGTCCAGCAGCTGGTCTTCTCCGTTCCCAGAGCGGATGTTACACAGCGGTAAACATAGCTGATTTTTTTGCAGTGTGTTGCTGCCATCAAATTCAAACTGAGCTAAATTTTGTCTTAAATGGTACATTTTCTCAGTTTAAACACCTGGCCTGTTTTTCAAGATTTTCAAATCATTGCATAATAGTTTTATCTACACACAATCCAAACAATTTCAGACCTTGGTAGTTCTACATTTGACTGAAGCTGCATAAGCTAAATTTGGTAATAAACTGCAATCAGACACAGCAGCAGAGGATAAGAGCCAGAATGCTGAAATAATTCCATTCATGCTTATCTGATATGATCACCTACTTAGAAGCAGGAAGAGGTTTTCAACAGTAATCACTGGACACAGAACATAAAACAGACACCTACCCAGTCTCCTTCTGTGGGAAATGTGCTTACTGTGTGTACACAGTGCAGGCATGTACAGTACTTGTTTTGGTCTGAGCGTGTGGGTGCCTTTTAAAACAACCGTACATAAGGAGGACTAACCGGACCTCACTGGCCCACATGACAGCTCTCCTCAGGCTACCTAGTGTGGGGGTTGTTGTCCACATGACAGCAGAGAGAGGCAGGCTGTTCAGGCTGGGGACATTCCAGCCTTCACTGTCAGACCCAGATGGAAGACGCAGTCTCCTCCCTGCTTCATCAATTCTTCCACTGCCAATAGGCTGCTCTGCTCTGCAGGCTTCACGGAGACACAGATATCAGCAGCAACTGCCCCTCCTGCGTCGCTGCACGTCAAATCCTCACTCGGTGCCCTCTTGTGTGTCTTTTTTTAAGTTCATATGCATAATGAAATGTACGCGATTAATCGTGCCAGGTGTCAAAATACTGGTGGAACATGCATCCTCGTGACGCTTGAAGCTCTTGAGACACAATTAGTCCAGCCACACCCACGCCAGCGTTAAACCTGATTACTCATATATATCTGGCACCATTAGTCACAAATAAATGCCTGCTGGGTAAATAAATTAATGAGAGCACTGAGGACAGACATTGCTCCTTAGAGGTCAACGCTGCCTTTGACTGCTTGCAAATCACGACATATTAAACACATATTTAAAAAAAAATAAAAATAAATGCATGACTTATGCCTGCAGTCTCACCGTCAGGCGGTAATGAGCACTGGCATGGCAGCACCGTAAGCTGAGAGGAAAAGTGGTTTTCTTCATAGATGTTTTTTCCTAGAAAAGTCTTGCCCAGAAAAATTCAGTCATAATCGCAAACACATACACACAGCCAGGCAGAGGACAGTGAACCAGCTCCCACTCAGTTCCCACTCGGGTCATACAGCAGGCAGCCGAGGTCTGCGAGGTGCCGTCCGGGCTCCCACGATGCAGCTGTCCTTCTTTCTCGCCATTCCAAAGAGCTGTGTGTGCTGTTGTTCCCATTTGGGCCTGGTCCAGATTTAGAGATTCAACATTGCCAGTTGAGCTCTGGGGGACTAAAGTGTGCTGTAATGTATTTACTCTCCGTGTTGGCAGCCTTGTTTTGTTGTCCTTGAATGACCGATATCCATACCTAATGGATGGATGACATCACAGCGCTGCGTGGTATGCAAGCTGTGCACTCAGCAGCATAGCTGATGGCTTGCCTCGCTTTGCTAAGTTTGCAGTTTGATTCGGGGAGATGCAAACATAAACGGGTGTGACATGTAAGGAAACAGCTGCTGGAAGTTAAAAGTCAAATGAAAATCACTTGATTGGCCATAAACGTATTTGTCCTTCTTTTTTGTTGGTCAAACGAGACATTTTACTGTATGTCTTTGCAAAACAGCAGAATAAGATGTCAATGTGGCTTCTTCAACTTCTCTTTTTCCCTCGCTCGGACAAAGTCACCTTTTACAAGGTTTGATTGGCAGCAGAAACACTGAGCCAATGTTTCCCTCTGTTTTGAGATTCAAGAACAATTTGTACTGTCTGGAAAATGTACAAATTTGAAATTCCTGACTTTGGTCACTTTGCACAGCTGCAGATTTAAAGGGCTCAATTCAGCAGAGTAAACAGCAGTCATGCATATAAACAAGCCTGAGCCTTTTCCCCAGAAAATCATGGTGGATAATAGAGGTGAATCACATCTGAAGTAACACAGAAAACTAGAATAAATACAATTTTAATGGCCATTTCCATATTGTTATAATATATACTGTAGGCACAATGTCAAAAACCCATGTTCACATGTTGCTTTCAAGGTGCCGGATCTTCTTGTATTTTTTAAAAGTGTCTTGAGCAATAGTTTTTTTTTTTGTTTTTTTTTTTTTTTTTCCTTTGTTACACCACTTAACACTAATCTACGAATCACTCAATCATAAAAAAAAAGGCATCAAACTTAAGGGATGAACCAGTTTTGTGTCTACACATAACACAACTTAGCAAAATACCTATTTTAAATTGTATTTTTAGGCACTTTGTTGCTAGCAGCCTGTCACAAAAAACATGTATTTGTTCCCATTTCTTAACAAAACCCCCCCAAAATAACACAGTTTGAGTACCATAAAAGAGTAATTTTGCACCAACAAAGTACAAAAGAGCTATTAGGTGAAAACTTGATGTGTCTTGGCATAGTCCCTAAACAAATAAAATAAAACTGTCTACAGCAGATGAACGGTATCTGAAAAGTCAGGTTCTTAAGAGATAGGAAAGCAAACCCAGGCAACAGGTCTTACAATGTGACGAATCCAAAATGTAAAAATCTGCACGGAGGAGGTCAGATGGAGGTTCTGTCATCATGGTTTGGAGCCAGTGGTGTTGGTGGTGTTACTGCCAGTGCAGTGAAAACATATATGCACAGAGAAACACACAGTGGAAATGAATGTGTCATGGACTGACGTCCCCAGAGCCCCGAGTGTGGGATCATCTTGACAGAGAACAGAAGAAAAAGCAGGAAACATCCAAAGACCAGCTTTGAATGTCCGGAGAATATTCCTGAAGGCTACTTGATGAAATTAAAAGAAAGCTTGCCTAAGAGAGTTCAGGCTGTGCTGAAGAATAAAGATGGTCACACCTTTTTACCTATACTGTATTTCCGTGTATGTTTTTAACATATTTCACTAAGTCACTGCACCGTTTTCCCATTTTCCTAGCAAAAATAAGGAAATGAGGGGTGCCTCAAGACTTTTTCACAGTACTGTATACTGTCCTTTTTTAATAGATGGGAACCTGGAGAGAATCTGTGTAGTTAAATGACACTGTTTCGTAGGTGGTCTTTGCATAAAAGTTGCCCATTTACTTTTCATTCAAGAGACTTTTAGAAGTTTGATGATGTGATGCCAAAGAAAACCTGGAAGTGTTTTGGTTTTGGGAGCAGAGCTTGAAATAGCTCCAGAGTTTTCCAGAGGGTCAGTTCCTCTCATAGATTTTATTTTAGCCGCAGAAGCACAAACAAAATGATGAAAGACAGCAAGTGGCCTCTACTGAGGAGCAAATCATTATTACACAGCTGGTGACCATAGACAACACAGAAATGTGCACAGGTCTCTAGGTTCACCTGACTTCCTCACCCAAGCAAACCACTTGACTCCAGAGAAAAAAAAAGGAAACCCCCCCCCCCAAAACTGCAATAACCTCTGGCTTCAGTCACTCCTCACGTGTTGTTTTTTTCACCATCCGCCATCAGTGCAACCCCAGAAGTCATGCAGGCATGCTATAAAAGGAGCAGAAGCATGATCTGTCAGGGTGATTTAGAGTCAGGTTACTAGGAAGGACTCCACTATAATCTTCCACACAGAGGGCGGAATAAAGAGCCAGTATTCTAACCCAGTCCCTGACACCTGAACACACACAAGGCCAAGAGCCCCTCGGATGCTCTTTGCTGTGCAAGGGGGAAATTGAGAGTAAGCATCCACCTGAGACGTCCACACAGTGGCCTTACTGTCAGAAGAGCGGGTTGGTTTGTTGGGGCCCCAAGCATCCCGGGACCCTGCCCATATGTGGTGATGTGGTGAGGTCTTCGGGGCTGGCTGGGGCTGGCTTTGCCCTAATTGGCAGTGGAAGATTAGGTCTGTCAGTCAGACTGACTGCCTGTCTGTCTGGCATCTGTACAAAGATATGAACCAGCATGGACGCACAGTACTGCACTGAGAAATTTACAAATTCTATTAAAATGCAGATGCACATTATAATAACGTGTGCATAAAAGGGAAATATACATCATACATTTACAGATGCTGACAGCAGTACAGCAGTACAGGATTGTATAAGAGCCATGCAGTACGAGTTGTCACATGGCATACTGGGGAAAGACTGCAGACAAAACACTTTCTGATCGTATCGCAGTACACTGTGTACCAGAAGGAAAAAGTAGAGCCACGCAGTGGTGTTGTGATCAGGGTGCTGTGTGTTTTTTGGACATATGCACCATCTGGTGGACAAGAAGAGAATCCATCAGCCCGCTAAATCCCCAAACACTAGTGTAAGTATTCCGTAGTTCTGGGCTGTGGGGTTGCCTGGCTTTGATGTGCTGCTGGGGCATTAAAGGGAATGACTGCAGGGCAGGAATGGCAGGTTAGTAATCATGTCTGTCTGCTAGCCTGCAGTGGTCATAGACGGACTTAATAACTAGTTTGGTGTTTGATGACCCAGATTAGGACCTTGAATATTCAAAAAAGCATATGAAAGAGAGAGAGAGAGAGAGAGAGAGAGAGAGAGAGAGAGAAAGAGAGAGAGAGAGAGAGAGAGAAGAGGAAAGAGGAAGAATGAAACTACTTGTTTGCTTGAGAGTGAGAAAATGAGACAGAGACGGAGTCAGCCAGCTGCCCCCGCAAATGACACGTGAGTTCCACCCACTGAGTCAGATACAGAAGAGTGCCGTGACTACTAAGACTGGTTGTCAGGGAGATCCACTCTGTTTATCAATTAAAGACGTCCGTGTGAGAAATGCTCTGACCTCAAGAGCGAGCAACGCACCCAGAGTGGGAACACTGGCATCTGAATGAACAAAACAAGCCTCGCTGAACACAAGGGACAATCCACACTTCCTTACCACAACATAACACAATCAATATGCTCTGCACAGCACCGTGTCGCAAATTCCTGTGAAAGAGGCACACACATAAAGCGACACCCCTACTGTGACAAATTAAACTCACAACAGTGACTGCAGGTGAGGTTTGAATTATTTGGTCAGCTCCTAATAAGCCAGAGGAAGAAGAAGAAGCGTGCTGTCCACTTTCCTGCATGTTGGCCACTTTCTGGTTCCTGCTGCCAACTGGCCTGTTTAAATAATGGATCACGAGTAATTAGACTGCTGTCTCATACATTATTCACCTCTCGCAGGACAGGCAGACCACTCGCCTTCCCTCTCGCAGTCCTCCACCCACCAAGTTAAAAGCAATGCCTGTCAAACTACTGCAGATGTTGTCAGCAAAAACTTTGAATTTTCATGAACAGGAGGTCAAGAAAAGGTTTTGCATTAAAGATTCCCACCTGAGGATGCCGTCGGCTCTTTCTGTCAGGGTATACAAGTGGTTTTTGAGATGCTGGACATCTTCTTACCTTGCTCACGCTGCTGGTCTCTCTGCTCCATGGACACCAGTGCGGAGAAGTGCGCCTGATCGTAGGCCAGGACCAGTGGGGAGCAATGACAGCGGCTCGGGGGCACCTCGAGGGGCAGATAGAGCCCACCAAACGGGATAGGAGCAAACGCTGGAAATCAGATAGAGAACCGGATTTAGTTTCACTCTATCGCTCGAACTGCTGTACTACAGAGGAGCGAGTCAACATGCGTTCAAGTCTACCTTCTCCTCCCGAGTCTCTGAGCATTGTGTCAGCCACCACTACAATTGGCCTGCGTAACACGTGGGCCAGCACAAACACATGGAACTCCTCCAGACTCTCATAGACCGGATCCTCTGAGTTATCCACCCTGAAGGGAAAAACCCCCCAAAACATTACATTACACACTGCAACACTGTAGCAATTTCCTGCTTTTGTATTGAGTGCAGCCAAAACACCAAATGTCCATGCCAATCATACGCCTAATCTGATCCTCTTGAATCCATTTCCCATTTGGTTCGCTTTAACAGACAGGACAATGATGTCCATCCTGTCATACATGTGTTTCAGTAAAAGACAGCAGGAGAGGGAAACGAGAAAACGGAAGGGAGAGCCCGAGAAAAAGCAGAGGCACAGCTCTCAGGCATGCAGCCACCAGGGAACCAGAGGATGTACTACAATTAAGTTGTCAGCCACACAAACAGCCACGCTGCCAAATTCACTCTAATAAAGAGCCTCTTAATATGCGATCCCACTCATCCTATTTAGGGCCTCATCTCACACTAGGACCATCAAACATCCCTAACCTGATTAGCGTATCACAGTCAACCTCAATGAGAGGTTAAAAACACCAGATTAAATGAGATAATTATTCCCTTTAACAGAAATTTTACAGCACTGGACGGCATTGCACCAACATGAGGAACAACACAGAAAAACTGCTGTTTTCAGATGTCGCACTCACAAAGAAACAGTTTGCAAGGAGTTTTTTTTTTTGCTGTTGTTGTTGTTTTTTTTACATTTAACTTTCAACTCAAATAAAAGTTGGTGATGACGAGCACAGATAACCACAGCCTCCTTAAATGGCACTGCATTTATTTCAGCAGACACCGTGATGAGGATGTCAGAGTGGTTTTCACTTCATTATAGCGAGCACCTAAATGAGAACGTATGTATGTTTATTTCAGTGAATATGGAAACGGAGACAAACCACAAGTTTCTCTGCGTAGGAGGAGGAAACCAGAGTACGTTTCAAATCTGTCTCTGTAGCCTGAGATAAACCCAGCGTTACGCTTATTTATGCAGCTTTCTGCAGCTAAAAGTAACCCACAGCTCAGGGGAGGCTCACAGCTCAAATGATTAATACTGACGACACCCAGTAGATGGCACAGTTTCACGCGTTAGCTTCAGCAACGTTACTAAAGCGCGGCAGCGAGGCGTCTGAAGAGAAACTGTCCGAGTGGAAACAATGAGTTTCCCTGACAAATTGATTTTTACTGAGAAGGTCACTTTTGTTTTAGCTGTGGGCTTTGTGCAGCGCTTCACCACACAGGGTTAGGAAACAAAGGAGGAGGGCCGTAATGTAGGATTAAAACGGCACAGCTCGCTGCTGCATTTCTGTTTCATTCTGTTCATTTTATGCTGTGATTTAGGAGCGACTTTTGCTGGTCAGTGGTAATGCGTCTGGGAAATTGAATGTGTGCATGTACTTGTGGGATCGATTGTAAGCTCGTACCCTCCGCTGCTGTTGCCGTTTTTGCTGAGGTGAGTTCGAGGCTCGCTGGAGGCCAACTTTAGCAGTTCGTTCCACTCTTTCTCCCACTCCTCTTCGGTGTACACCAGCCCCGACTGCAGAAAAAAGAAAAAAGAGAGAGAGAAAAAAAAAGGAAATTCTGATTAATATGCACATTGTTCACCCAGACAGTCCATTTTTTGCCATTGCATCTTGCATTCGTGGACATTTTGTCATATTTCCAATGTTAATGAGCGTTTGGTAAAAGAGAAAGTCAGGAGATACGGGTAATTAGAGACAGGTGGCTGACATGAAACAATGCTCCGTGCCCAGACTCAAACCAGGACGCTGTGTTACATGAGATGCGTCTTAGATCACTGGGCCACCAGGACGCCTTGGGCGTTTTTAAAACATGAGCATCTGGACTACTTCTTAGGGGCTGAGCTATCTTTGGTGACACCATTTTTCTAACAGATTTTAAAACTCTTTAATCCATGAACATTAAGAAAATGCATGAAATGTAGAGGATCTGACAGTATTAGCAGCACTGCTACTGACGTACGCTCATAGGAAGACAATTTTTTATCAAAGCAAAAAATCGAAAAGTGCAGCTCGGCGAGGAAGTTAAAATCAGAGACTATTAACTGCGGCTCATCCAATGCTTGCTTGCTCATATAGATTTATTAATATGTCATTAATGAAAGAGGATGCGGCGCATTTCGGAGTTTCAGTGTGTGAAGGACTGACGCTCTCCCGACCTCCTTGTTCTGTTGCGTTTGCTGCCACCTCCATCTCCTCTTCAGGGCATCTCTCTCCGCTCCGCTTTTCATCATGGTGTACAGGGACTTCCTCAGCATCAGGTCTCTGTCATGGAAGCCCCACATCCCTGATAAATGCACACACATGACATGTTACTGAATGGTAGGACAGAGGAGATAAAACAATATGGCCATTACATACAAAACAAGATTATGTTAGTAAATCATTCAGAGGTGTCCACGGCTTTTTATTAAAAATGTCCTTCTCCTTTGAGATCCCTTCCCAGACGCCTTAACGCCCACGCACATCCTTGGGCCTTCTGACCTCAGGAAATCACATGATAGGGTGGGGCCAGGTTTCACAATGAGTTCACTGATTGGCTGATTGTGACCTACACCCATTTTCACACCTCGGCTCATGTGATTAGGTACAGGATCATTAGGGGGTCTATTGTCCCTCTTGGGGGGGGGGACACTCCGATAGGGCTTAAATCTGGGACTCTCCACCATTTGACCTTAGAACTGAAGAAGCTTCTCAATGAGAGGTGAAACGTCTTCAAGCAACTTAAAGAAGTGCAGACGCTTTTCTTTCCAAGCTCCTTAGACTTCATCACTCCTCCTTGTCTGACAGACACAGCAGATTACATTAACTCCGGTGCTGCTAGCAGTCCTCACACTGAGGAGTCAACCACCTCCTTCAGCAGATTCCTGAATATGATGTTGTCTCTTAAACCCTACGGCTGAAAGTGTCCTGCAGTGTAAAGGTCACTTGCCTCCTTCCTTTTATTGCTTCCTTGGCTTTCTCCAGTTCCATCTTCAGCAGTCTATTCCTTATATTCAGCAGCTGCGATGCAGCACTGACATGGTTTTTAGATAGACGTGACACCAGCTCGCACAGCTTACGTTTAGAGAAGCACTCCATTATTACGGGGGGTTTGATTGAAACGTAAATCACGAATAGCGAACAACTCACCCAACGAGGCAGCATGCAGGAGGCAGTTCCCATCCCCTGTGGTGGCCAGAGGAAGCAGCTTCTTGCAGCTGGTGCACATTGTAGACCACCAGTTCAGACGACCTGCGCACAACAGCGAGAGCAACATGAGGACGTCAGAAAACACATTTATTAATTACACCACAGAGGCGAGAAAATGCACATTTTTCCCAACAAGCACAATTTGTTTGAAAACCAGCACGTCTTCCTAAAACAAGTTCCTCCTCAGCCCAACTTTTACAGTATATAGAGCTTTCCACTTCATCATCGCCGCGCTTGCATCCCTGAGGGAGAGACGACTGTTTGACAGCCCTGGGCACCACACAGTGCTTTACTGCAGCTAGCCGCACTGCTCTGAGCCGGGGGTAATCTGCCTGCATCATTTATTTAACAACAGTAAACACAGAAGAGCGTCTGAATGATTTACCCCTCAGTGTGGATGGGCTCAGAATGCAGATGTTTTCCCAATTTGCAGCTCCTGATTTTATTTTTCACAGTAAATATTCGAGTTAATTGTCTAGAAAGTTGGACTAGCGTGACTTATCGGCGCTGTTTATGACGTTACATCAAAGAGTAATCCATGTGCCTTGCACATGTTATATTACGGCTGAGATTCAACCACCCATGAAGAAAGGCTAATTTGCAACTGGTTGTACTTTACTGTACTTTTCCTTAATTGCAGAAAAATGCACTTTATGGGAGTGGCTAAGCTTTGGTACTCACAGTCTGCAGTAAATCCTTCACTTTTTCACAAGAGATCAAATACCATCTTGTGTTTCTCTAAATATTTAACTATAAAGAGACTGATTTTGTCCTATTTATGTGTTAACGGTTAATTGACCCAATATTTCTCTGGCAGAGTGTTCGCAGACCTTGAACAGAATCAAATTTAGGAGGTTTTATATTCTCTGCAGTCCTGGTGTGGAAAAGTCTGCAGGAAGACTGGAAACTTCTCTAACTAGTTTCTCTCTGTAGTTCAAGGCGTCGGCTGGGATATGAATCCTTTGGGGTCCCGGATGCTTTGAATTAGCTGTTGTCATGTCCCTTCCAGATGATGCTGCTACTCTGATTTGCTCCGTCTCTCTGTCTTAATCTCAGTCTAGCCCTCTACATCTGTCTGCATCACTGACTTTCAGAGCATTTTCTCATTGCTATTGCTTTGTTAGGCGTTAGGCACGTATCTCATATCAGTAGGAGCAGAAGGACTATAAGTGAATGTATAACATACTACAGCACTCACCAGCCTGCTCCAGAGCCATCATGGTTGACTGCTCTATCAGATCTCGTTCTATGAAGCTCCTAAAGTCTTCGCTGTAGACGCTGAGGTCTGGTAGCTGGAATGTGTAAATGGGCATCTCAAGAGGGAACTGCTCGCTGGTACACTCACTAGCCACCTGCAACCGTGCCAGGGAGACGATAGCAGAGCTGGCATGGGAGATTCCACGCGAGAGGCGCTTCTCTGAAAATGAGAGACAAATGAAAAGTGAACGGACGAGTGGAAAGCAAACTGAAAGATGAAAGAAAAAGATTTCTTTGGATCTTGGCGATGGTCACGCTGAGGTGGCCCGGCTACCTTGTGCATTGTCCTCCTGCTTCTGTGCACACGGTCTGTCGATCTTGCTGACATGGGTGGGCGTGTCACGCGTCTCTGGCTGTTTGTAATAGCGGCCCTCGTTAAAGACCTGCGGCAGGTTGGCAGTGTGGACCTGTCTGAGCTCCTCGTAGTCATTTAGAGCAGCACTGAGGTCCCAGTTTTTACCTGGAGGACACGCACACACACACACACAAAAAAAAGGGCATATTGAAAAGCTATCAAGAATAAATGCTGCTGATAAATGAGGCTAATTTGATGTGATTTTTCTCGAAGGAAAAAAAAAATCCAACATTCACAACAAGACACTCTTAACTAAGCAGGGTTATCTCACGGTAAAAAGACTACGTATTGTGGGAATTGAACAGAAACCCTGGGACAGAATACAAAAAGCTGCTGAATATTCTGCAGATAAGCCACATAAACCATTTAGCACAGATAAATTCCCATATCTTAAAATTTTAAAAGAATCAGCTTCAGTTATAACGATATAACGTCCATATGGAGCAAAGTCACACAGTGCTTTGGCCTGAGGTAAACATGCTGCATCACGTAAAATACAGACTTGGATATTGAGGTTATAAAGACAGTGCAGGGAAACAGATCCATTAACATTATGACAGCAATATCCTGATGTGCAAGGAGGGACCCACAAAGAGACCCACACACATACTGGTAACACATGCAGAGACACAGTTGTCTCCTCTGGGTGCTGTCTCTCTCACAGAAATCCCCTCAAGGCTTTAAAGACACGAGCCCAAGTCTCAGTCTTATTATACCTCAGTGTGATATTTTTTAACAATGCCACAGGAACTCTCTGCAAACCAGTCATTTCAAAACCCACGGGTGTGTCTTCGTGTAACCGGAGCATGTTCGTGAGTCAGAGTCCATTAATGGGATCCCTTTGTAAAAAAAACAAAAAAAAGAGACCTGCAGGAAGTTGTCCTCTCTTGCTGACTTCCAGACACGATGATTGCGAAGCGTCTGGATATGAAAACCGACACCACTAATCGCTGTCTCTCACATCAATCAATGCAAAGCTTGTTTCATTCTATGGATCTCGGTATCTTGAGCTACACAAATACAGGAATACAACTTATGGTCCAGCTGCACAGCCACTCAGCACCTAATGCACTGTCTTTAAAAGCTTCTACATTAGCCTGCTATTAACTTTGGTTTGGAAAGCACTGCTTCAACGCTTTCATTTATAATGCCCGTCTTCTGCAAAAAAAACCCCCAAAACAAACAAAAACCCAAATAAATTCATGCACTAGCAACATACATCACAATCTGAATACAATAAAGGCCCAAAACCAATTCAACAGGGTAGATTCAGTACATAAACAAGCCTCTAGGGGGAAGCACCACATGCGCTCTGTCATATTTCTGTCTCTTCACACCATCTTGATTCAGACCGCAAGGTCACAGAGCAGCTGTTTAATTCAAGCCTGTAAAGCTAAGACAACATCAGACCAAAGCAGCAGGCACAATACTGAAACGGCTCATCCAGGCTCTTGTCTGCCTTGTCTGAGTGCACTGTCTTGTTTGGTGTCTGTGAGTGTCACATGTAGTCCACTGAGGTTAAGTG
>VOQK01017155.1:5120-20750 GCA_015052645.1 Benitochromis conjunctus
CATACCCTTTTAAAAAAAAAAAAAAAAACGTGCTGCTTTACATTTAGTGAGAAGTCAACTTGAAACATTGTACAGAAAACTACAAATATTCAGTTTGAAGGTGTTAAGTTGCTTCCATTTCTTTGTTTAGCACGCAGTTTCAATTTCACAAATTAACCACCATCATCATAAAGTAAAGTGAGCAACAACAGCTTACCTACAACTCACCTGCTTTCCTAAACAAATAAAGCAACAAAGCATGTTTCTATATGTGTGCAATGTGCCACGTAAAGAGGAAAGTGCAGGTATACAAAAACATACAAATGAGGATTTCAGTGAATGCTACAAAGGAGAGGTAAGACAAACACACAAATCTAAGCAAACACATACTGAGCAATGGTACTGTAGGGCAATGCTGTTCAGGGTGTCTCCCTCCTGGATATCTCTGGTCAAATAGATAATGTCATCCATTCTCTCTTTAGAAGCGCTCCTGAGGAGTCTCTCTCTGCCACGAGGCCGCAGCTCATAGCTTTCCCCATCCTCTTCTGACATATCATTTTCTGAGCTGTTGTTTCCAAACAGATAGGCATGTCCGCCATTGGCAGGTTGCACCATGGTGGCTGACTGGAATCCATAGTGCTGGCTTCTGCTGGACATTTTTCTTCACTGTGTGGGGGGGAAAATGGGGAAATGCTTCAGAACCAAATATTACAAATGGTAAAACACATTTGCTGGGACATCAGCAAGGTTTGTTTTAGGCAGAAGGAAACAATAGCTCAGAGCACAGGCTGATATACTGAGTCAAGAAAAAAAATTATTAGAGTGTGCATCTTAAAATCTATGGGTTATCCAACAAAATATGTACTTAACATGTACTACTGCAGTTTAACAGAATAGGCATTAAAATGTTGGCAATACATGGATACAGAAAACACATGAATCCTGCTATGATCTGACAGATAAGACTGATTACACTGAATGTTTTAGTCTCAACCTCTACCACTATGATCATGCTCAGGATAGTCAGCTCTCAAATAGGCTCTGTCAGATCAGATAAATAAATGATGATAAAAAAAAATGCAATGCTATGCTATGTTATGTTATGAGTTTAAACAAAAATGCCGACGTTTTTTAGACCAAAGTCAGATAACGAGTGCTACGCAAGCAGCACGTAGTGCTGAATGGTGTCAACAACGGGCACACAAGTAATCATCCTCTTATTTAAGAACGCAGGTATGTAATTAACTAACCAAGCTCGTAAAAAGATATGATGGCTAAAATTTAAGGTTAGCAACTATTTAGCTACGTTGTTGTCTACGAACAGCACAATGCTGCCACACTTTCGCTTATCTCGTAAAACAACAGTGCAGTGGGATGGTTAGATTTCAGAAATAACCGCGTAAGTTAAGAAACACTTTCGTTTAAGCCATTAACCTGCTGTCTTACACGGACTATCCAGATCCTCTCGAACAAGAAACCAATCTCCACAGGCTAAGCTAGTGCTAACTGGAGTCTACATTTACTATGTCGCCACCGACAATGAGCTTTGTAGTGTCCCGTTGATCAGCAGTTGATTAAAGGGAGGAAAAAACGATTAAAACGTCATTAGGAAATCGTTCACAACTACCTTTTACTTGATAAAGTGAATCCCGATCCCTCAGTTGTTCTTTCTACTGTCCATACTTCCACTGGCTTCTCCTTGGTCTCTCCCTCTAGTCTGTTACGTACCTGCTAACCGCTATTGAACTGCTACCGCTCACGCCACGTCAACACAATGTTTACGTAATGACGCTACCACACGCGACCGCAGCGTAACCTTTATTTCTTCGTCGCGAGGTGGCGCTGCGTGTAAAGTAAAACTGCGTGTAAAGTAACTTACCGTAATTTCGAATAGACATGATAGAGTTTTGTTTTATTTTCTCACCTGACACGCGTGTATTGATATTCGCGGTAGCTGTGAGGTTAAACTAACGCCTTTGTTTATAAAAGTACAACATGGCATGAGTGTTGGCTGTGAACACTGAGGCTTTATGGGGGCTAAACCCTGCTAACCGTGTCTGTAAACAGCTAGATTAACCTTAAGCCAGCCAAATTCAGTTTAGTCTTAACCTCTGTCACTATGACCAGGATATGGGTAATACAGTTCACTCTACTTAAATAAAGAGTAAACTGTATTATTTATATTCTGAATTACGTACCTGTTGGTTACCACTGCTGACCCGAGAATATACAGTACTGCGAAAAAAGTCTAAGAGACTATGCATTAAAAAAAATCTGCAGATGAGTGCAAACATACATAGAAATACAGCACACAATTTTTGAGTGCTGTATTTTACACAATTCTAATAAGTTAGAAAGTCAATATTTGGTATTCCGTCAACATAACCTGAACTCTCTTAGTCAAGCTTTTTGTAATTTCTTAAAGTAGCCTCCAGGAATAGTTCTCCAAGGTTCTTGAAAGACATTCAAGGCTCGTCTTTGGATGTTTTCTGTGGTTTTTCTGTTCCGGGTGTGCTTTTATTGCATGGGGAGTGTGTTTGGTATCATCATCATACTAAAAAATGAAGCTGGTGCCAGACACACTCTTTCTAGATGGCGTTGCATGGTGGATCAAATTCTGACAGCAGTTGTCTGAGTTCATAACTTCATAAATTTGGACAAGTTCCCCAACACCATTTGGCTGAAATGCGGCTCCAAATAATGACAGAGTTTCACTGTGTTTTACAGATGGCTGTAGACTGTACATACTGAAAATGATTTGAACCTAAAATCCAAACCAAAAGGTTTGGATTAATCTGTTGCCACTGATTTTCAGTCCTGTTCTTGTGTAATTTGGCATACCTCAGCTTTTTCTCCATTTTTTCCTGCCTCATGACTTCTTGGCAGCCACCTTTTCGACAGACCATTTCTGATGAGGCTTTAGTAAACAGAAGATGGATCAACCTAAAGGCCAGATCCATCTCGCATGTCCTATGTTACTTTGCTGGATTATTTTTTCTATTTCTTAAGGATATGACTTTCAGATACTGTTCATCCACTGTAGATAGCTTTGTATCCCTGCCACTTGTTCATTTTCCTCAAATTTTGGCTAAAGAAAAAATTCGAAATTGGTTCTTTTTTCCGTTACGTGTAGAGACAACACTGCTTCCTCCTTTGAGTTAATTGCCTGTTTTAAGCTTGAATGATTCATAAGTCAGTATTAAATTGCTTATCAAATATAATTCCTAGAAAATGGACAATGTACAAGGATCGGACTGAAAATGAGTGAAAAAGCAGCCAATGTCCTAAGAAAAATCTTTGAAAGACTCAGAAAACCTGGAGAACTATTGCTCAAGAGTACTTAAAACAATTAGTAATGAATAGCAACGAATGAATGGTCTCCATTACCATTATATTTAAGTTAAATTAAATTTGGTTTGGCCTGCTATTGAGATAATAAATAAATAGACTAAATAAGAATAGATAAGTTAACCAGATTAAAGCGCAAAATATTTTTTTAAAATGAGGTGTGGCTCACAGTACTCTATATATTACTGTATAAAATAGTTTGAACTGGGATCAGCTGTGAATGACGTTCCTCAGGTGTAAATTTGCAAAGTTTGGGCAGAGTATAAGTGGCAGACAACAGCGTGGAGAGCGGCTCTCCATGCCTGCTCGGCTCACAAGGTGGAGCTGTCGGCCAGCATAGCGTGTGCACGGTAGCGCGCACTCTTCAGAGACAAATGGGATTAAAACATCTTGTCTCATTAGCAGCGACCGGGAGACGAGCTCGAGTCTCCGAGTAGCTGTAAACTAAGCTTTCTGCTCGGACAGCAGGCCGTGTTTGTACAGTAACTACAGCTACAGCTGCCACATGGCCGCAGGAGCCCGGAGTTGTGTGTAGAGAGGAGCAGGTCTCAGTGTCCGTCTCGGCTATTTCAGCCGGCTCCAGTCCCGTTACATGACAGACGCGCTTCTACCCACGTTGTTCACCGAGAGCTAAAAGCTGCCGAGGGGAAGGGTTCAGTGTCAGACAACACGAAACGATGCAGTTACCGGCTGCTGTTTGAGAAGACGTTGGGCCGAAGATCTTCATAGCGCACACCGATGTTATCCACAGCAATAAACATTATAGAGTACAATATTTTGGACTGAGAGGTCAAGCACGGTGTCAGGTAAGTTACCACGATTCGTGTTGTGTGATTTTACTAAGATTTTTCTGTCTGTCAGTGTGATTTGTGGGCTAAGACTGAGGATGAGTGGCGACCAGCAAAACTTTACAGCATTTATTTTACAAAGAGCTGAAGATGCGTCCGATGTGGTTTCGTGACACTCTTGTATTACAGTCTGTCAGGACAATGCAGACGTCTTGGATTTATTTCTCAGTAAGCCAGTGAGAAATGACTGGTTCCTCCAGCCGCTAGAGTCAGCGGTGGATTAATAGTGGGAAGGATAAAGGAAACAAATGAGTAGCGATACCCCTCATCAATTATGCCAGACAGCTCAAGCAGACGCATTGTGTAAGACTATAAGAAAACGATTAAAAGTGGTTGGCTGCTGCTAATTTCTTTTTGCCCTGTGCCAAAAATACCCCTCGGTGCAGCTAATAAAATTGAAAAGCTTAAATATTGATTCAGCGCAATCAGTAGATGAATGGCCGAGTAGCCCATTGAGGACGGAGACAAACGCTTCCATGGTTACATCCAGGATCTCCAGTGTGATTACTCCGCTTTGTGTGGGTTTTCGCTCTCCCACTGAAATAAAACAACAACTGCCACACATGGTGAGCCGGGGGACCTTCTCATAAAGACTCCGCTGACTAATCTATAGGCTTACTCGGGCCATAAGTAATCTTGGCATACTTTGAGTTGCGCACATGTGCTGCTACTGTTAAAGAAACGAGCGGCGCCTTTAGCCCCATTGTGATGCTGCTTCTTTTTTGGGGGGTATTTTACGCAGATGGCTCCATAATTTACACCAGTTCGTGGGGTGGGGTTTGCAGACCTTAAATAATTGAACATCTCCTCCTGATCTCTAATTGATTTGACATGATGTCATCTTCGTGCGTCCTTTGCAAATCTCTTTTGTTGCCTCCTCTGTGGTGCGGCCAGCAGAGTTAAATCCTTTTCTCTCACTGGGGAGGAAGGGTGGGGAGCTGTTTCTGTATCCATTCAGCGTTTACACCTGCTCTCCATCAGCTGTTTCTTCTGTGAATCTTTGTAGAAATTAGTGAAATTATTTCATCAACTTGTGCTGCTTCTTTGTGAAGAAGAGGGAACAAAACAAACAGGGGGTTCACAGTTTTATTCTTTTAAACCTCCTCTCTCCATTTCCATCATTAGAAAGTCATATGTCAGAGTGAGTTTGTTTTTGCAGATTGGGATTCTCTAAGATCCTCACTTGCTCAGAGGTCAGGTCCTTTGTTTGTCGGTGTTTATGTCATTGCCTGGCAGGGGTCAGCCCCCATTCGCCTGTGCAAGGGGCTGAATGTGATTCACTGGGCGGAAACTGTTTTACTGCTTGCCTCTCTTTCCTTCTGTCTCACCTCCCTAATGGCTGCACGGTACAAAGGGGGGCAGTGCCATAAACAGACTATTCATTGATGAAAGGTGTCGGACTGTCAGACGATGCAGAAAGGATGAGACTGATATTTGGTGGGGATGAGAGGTATTCTTGTTGCAATCTGAAGGATAGGGAGAAATAGTGGAAAAAGGCACCATGCAACAGGCTTACCCCCCACCCCCACCCCTAATATGATCTGTGGCTATGAATCACTTGTTTCACAAGAGTTGTGAAGCACATCTTTTATCTATCTGTCTTTAAATGAATGAAATTTGCCAAGTTTAATTAGAACAATGCATGACTTGAAAGCTATCCATGAACAGATGCCTGTGATCTCTTTGTTTACTTATATAAGCGGAAGTTATAAACAAAAAGTTCTTTTGTTTTCATCCACGGTTTTGTGCTTTACTAAACCATCTTTTTGCATGGTAAAAACACAGGATAGTAACAGCCATTTAGACCAATACAGGAAAACTCAAAGAAAAAGATTGGATTCAGTCAGTATAAGTTAAAAATCACATAAAACTACAGTTTTATGGTAAGATTGTCATTTCAACACCTTGAAAGGGCACTGACTTTTAAATGACCATGTCCTTAAGGCAGATTCTTATTCTTTACATTGATGCATCGATGCAAGGATCTGGTGGGAAACATGAAAACTAATTCCTGAAACAGTTATTAGAGTAAATGTTTTTGGGTGCCTTTAAAGCGAAAATGTGAAAGGTTTCCCCATACCTTCAATATCGAAAATACCCAAAAGACATGCAGCTTGATTTAACAATGATTACTCTAACAATCAAAGACGAGATTTTTTGGATTTAAGCTTTTTCTGTATTGTGTATAGTGACTGGATTACACTAATGAACAGGGACAATTTCAGATACTTTGAGGTGATTGTCCTCAAGCAGGAGTTATTTCAAATTGAGCTCTTTCAGTTTTTGATGTTATTTCAGTGTGTTGCATATCGATTACACAACAGTTAATACTGTGATACTGGATACTGTGTGTGTACTAGATACCACTAGATACTGTGGGGAAACAAGGCTGCTTTGGGCAGACGTTTTTACTAGGATTTTCATCTCCTTTAGGAGATATTGAAAAGGTGAGAGAACATAAAAATGCAGTGCAGTATTTGATTAAAAAAAAGTAAATAAAGTAATCTGTACCGTTCATATTTCTGAGTGGAGAATAATTCATTTTTGATGTCGAGATCTTGTTGTATGTCCTGTTGTCTAATTAACATTCAGTATGCTCCTCGTGGCTCCTCAGCAACAAGCGAGACTGGAGCTATGCTAACTTCAAATGTCGCCCTGCTGTTTATCTGAACTGCGATCATTATGTCTAATACTTCATTATGTGGCCTTGTGAAGCACGTTTAAGATTTTGTAAACTGGCAAATTCAAGCCATGAATAATTCCCTTGAAATGTTCTTTCTCTGTTTTACTATTTTGTTAAATACTTTGTTTTTAAAAAGTAATTTGACAGTTCGTGCTTACACACGGGAAACAGGATCATGGTTTAGTAGCTGTTGCCTTTGGAGCAAAGACACAGGAAAGCGGTGGCCTTTCAGTGATGTCCAGCAATCCTGAGGTCTCTTTAGCGGGCTTAACCAACCGCATATTGTTCCCGGTGAGAGGATACTAGTACGGTCACTGCTGCGAGCTCTCGGCTGTGACCTCTTCGTCACATTTCACAACCACGAGCTCATACACACGCACACACATACTTGTACTTATACACTTATTGTTATAGTTTCTCCTCTGGGAGCAAAAAGGAGCCCTTGTACTTGTTCATCTGTTGAGCATCTCCATTCCAGGACTAAACTTGAACCTGACCTTTTTGGTGGTAAATCAGAGCCTTCACTACCTGCTGTTCTAACACTGATGCATGACCAGTTCTTCCAAAATTTTACAGAATTATCAATACAAAATATCAATTTCGGTTTGTAGTATTTACACTCAATTCAATTTTAGCTACATTTATGTCCTTGCAAGTTCAAGCTGGTCTGTTTCATTTGATCTTGCACGCAGGACGGAAAATCTGTGCACAGCAAAATTTCCTCAGAAATCAAAACATAGAGAAAAGTACAAGAACATTCTGGAAGGCTGTGTCCTTTGTTTCACATTAGCTTGGCTAGACTTTGTACAAGTTAAATGGCGTTTTAAAGAGTACTGAAAACATTTTCTTTTCACCAGTCATCGAATAATGTGTTATTCCAAAGCTCCACAGATTTATTTGATGATTACATCTTTGGTTGTTCGTCATTGATTCCATTCTTTTATACATGAAGACCCCCACCTGGATCCTTTTGTCTGGCGATAAATCCACATGTGTTAAAATCCGCGTGGAGCCATGTGGAAAGCATCCCGTGGTGCCCTCTGCTTCCCGTCCTACTTGAGACAGATCAGGTTGAGTTGCTCACAGGCTCACATTCGGCTGGAAGAACATCATGGGTATCTAATCTTATACTGTTTCTTTTTTGTAACCACCACTTCCCCTTTCCAATGACTTTACTTGTGTTATGTGTGTCTGAGTCTGAAAGAGCGTGAAAAATAATGAGCTTCAGAAAAGCAGTCTCCTGTCCATATAAAACAAACCTATGGAAGTAGGTCACCAACCTTTTACATCTACAACTCCTGGGAAAAACATTTGGCATCACTACTCTTGGATTCTTTTACCTTGAAGCACATACACAGACCACAGATATGATATAAAAACGACTTTTGTTTGATAGCTGAAGATTTCTGGCTTTGTGAAATTCATGTAAAACAGCTCAGTTGTTTTTTAGATTAAAGACATTTTTTCCAGATCAATCTGACAAAGAAATTATGCAAAATAATGTTGGCTGTTCCCAGTCACCCGTGTCTAAAATTGGGATGGGAACATTATAAAAGGAAAATATACTGGTAGATGGAAGATGTCACAGCATCGGGAGAGAAAACTCAAAGCAATACTGTGGATCTTGAAAATGCACAAGAAAACTAATGAAAAGCAAATGGGGAGAAACATGTTTGTTTGTTTGTTTGTTTGTCATATAACTGAAATGGGCTCAATGAAATGGGATTTACATACAGAAAAGTCAAACTAAAACCAGCCTTACCGCCTAAACAGAAGAAAACAAGGTTACAGCGGGCTACAGGGAAGTGATCAAAGACTACGTTTGATTGATTTGGTTGAAGGTGATGTTTAGTGATGAATTACAGGTCTGCACTGGCCAAGGAGAATATGCTGGGACTTTAGTCTGGTGTCATTCCAGTGAAACATAACAATGACTGCCTGAGGAAAATAAGCAGACTTGGATGTGAAATAAAAGCCTAAGAGAGATGCACATGTATACATTTTGGACACTTTTCTAATTTTGTCAACAGAAAGTAGAATTGGTACATGGCACGCTTGAATCTGTCAAACAGTATTCGTGCCCTCTTGATACACAGTATTGCTTTTCATTAATGTAGTCCATTTTTTGAATGAACACCCTCCAAGTGTGGTGATTCTGTATGTTTTTTTTTCTTTATTTATCTACTAACCGCCCAGTTTGTGTGTAAGACCCATAATTTTACATTTCATTTGCGCAAACTTTCCTTCTTTGTTTATCTCCCACTGCTCTCATTGTGCCGCTGTTCATCGCGACAGAGGAATTCCTCGAGTATGTTTGTGTGGCTGATCCAAGCGTGCCTGAGAATGTGGTGGGTGTGTTTATTTATGTAAAAAGACGTGCACATTCACTTTCTCTCAGTGCCTGGGTATATGTTAAAAAAAGGTTTTTGAAAGCCAGAAATTGTTCATGTGCACCATCTCAAATTCACTATTACATAACACTTTGGTTGTTTTGAATCGCAACAAACTTGATTAACAGCTTGATTTGAGCCATGATCGCCATTTATTTTTATTTTCTCTAATAAACGAAATTTCTTAACCTGAGTCGTTCAGGAATTTGCTTCAGCCTCACCCGTCTGGCCCTTAGTTTTCAAGAGGCTACAACAGTTTGAAAAAGGGGCTGTCCCACACCTACTGTAGTAAGGATGTGTATAGTGTGTGTGTCCTTATTTAAAAGTGATAGAGTAGAGCTGGGAGAAAAGAAGGGAGTCTGAATGGGAAGATTTGGATTCTGCAGGAGAGGAGGCTAGCATGCCAAAACGTGGGAGAAACAAAGGAATCGAGAACTGTGGCAATGTCAGAAATGCACATAGAACACAAAAAGGAGCATGAGTGAACAAAAGCCTTGCTCCTTAAAATTGTGCGCTGGTCAGTGAATCGTAAAGTCCCGCTTCTTCTCCAATGAAAATACACCCCCGTTCTGGGTTGCCTCTCTGTTTTGTGAACTCTTTTGAAATGCAATTAGCATTTCATCCAGGCCCAACCGGTTACATGCAAGAAAGTAATACCCTTTCTAATTTGGCCCTTTGGTCTGCGAGGCTATGGAGAGCGCACCCTTGTTTAATCCTCTGAAAGTGTTTTTCTGTCTGCCTCCAGCACTGTCTGTCATACAGGCTAATCAGTCAGCGAGTGCTCAAACTGGAAAGCACACTAAACTGCTTGCGCACTGGTCCCTACTCAATTGGAACCACTTTCCTTTTTTTTTCTATATCCTTTCCTTCCCACTAAGAAGAAGAAAAATCTCTTGTTTTTGGTTGGGGACGCAAGATGCCATTGGCTCCACTTAAGAGCAGCCGACCACGGCCATATGGACAATACCTCAGGAGATTTCTCCCTCTCTGTGTTTCCTTTTTCACAGCAAAATGCACTTGATTGGCAGTCGCTTGCCCCTGAAGGAGAAATGCTGGGTTTGAACAGTATCGTCTGACAATAGCTGGAGGGCTGACCTCATGCATTTTTCTTCTTTAGAAAACTATTCATTGAATAGTTTTCTAAGTCCTCTCATGTGGAATGGCATAATTTTGTTGCAAATCAGGCCATCCTCACTTCACAAAACAACTTTCTCCATTCTTGTTGGACTAAGTTTTCTGTTTTTCCCCTTTCAAATAAATAGGATTCTTTTTTTTTTTCTTTTGCGTAGAGCCCTCCAAAATAAGCCCGGTGAGTAATGCCGAGTTTTTGTTAGATTTAATGATGTATGTTTTAACTCTACTCGCTTATTAAGTTTCTTAATTTCCTCACCCCAACCTCTCTGTATGGCGAGAACATTCACTGATCTAAAAATACCAGAGGCAGAAAGTACATGTGAAGTGCAATTATGGGCTTGTGAGTTGACCGGGAATGACAGCCGCGGCTACGCTGGGCTGAGAATGGACGGTGGGTGGTTTCTGACATTCGGCCTGACACACACTGGCCTGGTGGCATCACTTAGTGTGGAGAACAACTCCAACAGAGACCAAACCAATAAGCACATCAGAGGAGACTCTGTGGTTTGGGGCCAAATACACAACAAATGCAAACTAGCTTTTTACAGCAGCTGCTCTATTAATAGGAATATCCTGTTTATGTACATGCATTAAATTAAATGGTGGTATTATTAATAGGTTTTCTATTCTGTTTTTGGTCTGTTTAATTTTGTGTTAAAGGTGGTAGCCTTATATGAATTATGTATTTTGCATAACCTCTGAATAATAAATTGGTCAATCTGTCCAAAGAGCACTTCCACTTTCCAATGTTTACAACACTGAATGATTGGTTTAGCAGGCTATAAATAAAGAGCAGTACACATAAAGGCTTCATATAAGCTCTTTTTGTATGTCTCTTTTTCTGCCAAACCATCTGTCTGTGTGTTGCTGTTTACTTTATCTGTTTATCTTGATTAGTATCATTTATTCGGTCTATTTGCGTGGTCTGTCTTTAGTGTGAATTTTTACTGAGCAGACACACAAGCATTCCAGGAACACTGTTATATTAGTTGATGTTAATGACAGAGCAGTTTCTTTTTGTGGCCAGACTGACTCCAGATCACAAACCCGAGCTGTAAGATTGATGAATGAGATCCTACCACAGGCCTCCCCGTGTCAGAAAGCTCTAGACGGCTTTCTGTTAGCGTATGTGTGTGTATCGATGTGTGCGTTTAGCGAACAGGCATATATATATATATATATACATACAACCACATAGCCTTCACCATGGGCGTCTCGGGCTCAGGGAAGCCTCGGGGCAGGGATGCTGCATGGGAAAGCCCTTGATTAAAACTCTAAAGACTGTTATCCCACAATATCCTCAACCAAAAGGGAAGTAAGGGTATTGCTTTCCACTTTTACAACTTGCAGTACTAAGTAGTCTCCTCTAAATGATGAGAGGAAAAGCAGAGTGCTTGATTGTGGTTTCAGAGGCTAGGATTTTTTTCTTCACTAAGCTTTCAGTAGCAAAAAGGGTTGACAGATGCTGTCTTTGATAAGTCAAGAATTTAAGACAAATTTCCTATATGAAGAGAAGAGAAAAATTGAACTCAGTCGCTGTCAAGCATTAGAGTCTGTAAGAACACTGAAAAACTACGTGTATTGAAGGCTGTAAGCGTCATGTACCTTGCGTCAGATATCAAACACACCGTCCAAATTTGACAGTCTGTTTCAGCTTCAGAGTGTCCCATCTGACCCTCACTGCTGCCTGCTGGTTCAACCCCTCCACCCCCCGAACATGCACCTGTAGGGTGCAAGGAAAGGAAGATTTTGGAGCCTAACTAATCTGCACTGCCCTAACAAACCACTGAAAACAGTAGTCGTTTGAGAAAACTTGCATTTATTTCTTTAACGCAGTCACCTGACTTACTACAGCTGACACACGGTGAATCTTGCACTGTCACGCTTACTATCACTGTTAAGTCTTAGACTTATAATGAATAATTGATGTTAAAGATTACAACACTGAGGCCACTGTCAGGAGAAACTCTAGAGATATCAGCAGCAAGCTCTGACCCCAGGAGCAGCCCTGCAACCAGACACCTCCTCAGCACCTCTGATAGGGATATCCAATAGATCACTCAGTGTGTGTGTGTATGTGTGTGACTGCAAATGATCCGATGTAACAGTTTTTTGTGAACTGGGCTCCTAACACCAGGTTGCCACCAGTTTTTTGTTGTTGTTGTTTTTTTGTAAGAAGGACTGAGAGGTGTTGGGGCCAGAATACCACATCCTATCACAGATATTGTAGCATGGCGCTTTTAATGTTTGTTTATTTGGCTATCAGGTGATGGTGTATGCATTACTGAGATAATTAAACAAAATTTGTCTCAATGAAAAATGAACTTATAAGATGTATGACAGAAAAAGATGAGAAATGAAGAGAAAGTGAGTGATTGGATAGTGAACTCATGCCCCGCATACAGTAGAGCATATGTGTTTTGTTCCATTTGCCTTTGATCTGAGCTTAACTTTTGAGTGCTAAGCCATGTTGTAGCTCAATGTCCACATACTAAGATACTTTCCTGGCAAAGCCCGCTTATGTAAAAGTAATCTGGAAGTATTATGCGCTGCTCAGAAGTGAACAACAGCTTTAGGAATTTTAATTTATTTTTTTTTTAAGAATTATTCTGCATTGTTCCAGGCCAAAGGTAATTTTTTTACTTTATCTTATTAATGCAACATTGTGCTTTACTATTTAGAAAATACTACATACTGCAGCGCTACCCATTTACTAGGTGCAGTTTGTGTTCCAGGAAGTAAAGTAATGCAGTAGGAAGGAAAGTAAGTGAGTAGACTGTAGTCAGGATCATGGGGTAAGTCAATAAAAGCAAATTTGGATGTTCATATTGTACGGTCTCTTTAGTTGTGGTGCGTTCTGTGGCTTTATCTGTCAGATTTAAGAGCCCTCAGCTCAGCCATCATTTTTTCAGAATTTGGGTCCAAGATATTTGTGATGGACAGTGTGTTTTCTCTCCCGTGTCCTGGACTGTCACCCAGCTATCTATCTGAGCTTTCAGACCGAGCTTTATGGATGCATGCTGACTTAGGCTGCTCTGCCAAATGCATCAATATATGAAAACTGGCGTGTGTGTGTGTTTGCAAGAAAGAAACTGTGTCTCTGCGCACTGCTCTACGTGAACTGTGACTCCCAGTCTTATCAATGTCAAAGGTCTGCGCCAGGCACTCCACGCCGTCTTTAGCTGTGACAGACAGATCCTAGGGGCCCCTTAAACCCCCGGGGTCAGAATTGGCACAATGCATGATGCCAGCACAAAAACTGCCCTGCTGCTTATAGAACAGACCTGTGCCATCCACACAGCATCTGCTTTGTATTAGGCCCTTTGAAGGAAGTGCGGCATCTCGGTCAATGGATGTGAAAGGGCTGCCCTCTGTTTTGACGTAGGGTTGCTAGGAGGGTAGAGGGTTGGATGCTTGCTAACATCCATCAAAAAAGATGGTTTGTATAATGTGAGGCAATCATTGGGAAGGTTGGAAATGAGGTTTTGGTGCATAACGATTTACCAAAGATTATGTGGGGTCTCAGACTATTTGAGAACTGAAAGCAATATAAAATTGGAGGACTGACACTGACTACAGTATGTTATATTCTCTACAATAACACTTTGAAGATTTTCTACAACGTTTACAGCCTGTGGCCAGACCAAACTAGACATTTGGTGACTTTACTGTCTCATATAACTTAATTAGGCAGGCAAGTGGATACAATTGCACACACACACACAGACACACACACTTACAAGTCAATTTCAGTGAGATGATACAACCAATAAGGTTTATGGTGTTTTACGCGAACGTTCAGTCAGTGATTCAATTGGTTTCCAACCCCAGGAATGAGAGCAGGGCAAATAAGAGGATTTATTCAACCCTGGCCCCTCTTTGTCCAGCAACACACTCACCTCTGTTCCCCCTTAGCCTTACCCTCTGTTCCCCACTGTCCAGCTTTGTGACCCACCAGCTCTAAATCCCTTTTTGATGGATTTTCCAGCCATCTCTCCCTTCCTGGCATGTGTGTGACATGTGCACACACACACACCCCTGCGCACACACACACAGACACACACACACAAAACTCTTGACATAAGGTCTGTCACACAAGCTCTGAAAATGTGCAATATTTGCTGTACTACTCACAACATAAAATTTGCCACAGTTCATTCTGAGTGTATGTATTAATTGATAACCTTTTATGCTGTTACAGTGATTTCTCCCATTGAAGTTGACATAATGACTGATCGATGGTCTCCATTTAAACATCCTCCCGCACTGAGAATTACTCAGATTGATTTAACAGTAATGGAACAAATGAAAAATGGGGTATTTTCAATGCCCAACTTTCCTAAATGATTTCTGTGTATGAAAAAAAAAGAACCCAAACAGCATGACTTCATCCACTCTAGTTGCTGATGTTCTTTTTCAACCTTGTAATTAAGAGCAAATATTTTTTAAAAGACCTTACGTGTTCATACTGTTAGCCAGGATGTGTGGTGTAGATTATGAATGGGATGGGTAAAAGGCAACAAGGAGGAGAGACAGGACAGAGTGGCCACAATCTGGCTTTAGGCTGTCTCCGCCCCACGTGTCATGCTGTGTTGTTTTGTTTTGTTAACCATGACAACTGTCTCAGCAGCTCCATCCAGATTCAGGATTATTCTGTGTGAGAGAGCTAAGCAGGGGGTGACAGAGAGGAGAGATGAGAAAACATGACGAGATGAGAGAAGTGGAAGGCAGAGGGGTGCAGAGGACACAAACTAAGATGTGAGGATTACTGGAGGAAGCGGGGGAGTCGCATAATAATTAGAGAGAGAAGGAGAGAAGACAGAGGTGGTGATGCAGAATTGCACGGATGGCATGGCATGACTTTTGATTCATGTGGTGAAGAACTGTAAACTCAAATGCAACTGCTTTAGCAGTTATCACAACATGAGGACAACAGGCACTGGACTTATGGGATACTGTTGTGAATCATTCAGACCACAATGACCAAAAAGCCTGCCAGACTCCACATTATAAAAGCCAGCAGGCCTTCTGAACATCTGACTATCCAGTATCGCTTATAGCACATAACAGTTGTAATGAGTGTGTATGTTTACATTTTAACATCAATAATGTTTAATGTAAAAAATATGTTTATGAATGTTTTTTTGTAAACTCTGTATTTGTTGCCGGAGTTGTTTTTATATAAGTGTCTATGAATAAGGATTTTTGATCTAAAGAAATGTATCTGTATTCTAAATAATTATTTTTA
>VOQK01017157.1:16024-26127 GCA_015052645.1 Benitochromis conjunctus
TGTTTCCTTTAAAAAAAAAAAAGCAGAAAAAGAACAACAGCATGATTTGGTAAGAATCAGGTTTGTGCCCACCGGGCGTATCACAAATTTATCACTAAAACAAATGCCTGCTGCTGCTGGAAACAAGGTTGATGAGAGTGCAGAACAAAAGAGCCTAACAAGCTCAGTACAAGCAAGAGTACAGAGGAACGGCAGTGTTGGTTGTTGTTGGTCATAAAAATAGCTGGATTTCATTAGCCTTTGATTAAGCGTACCTGGTAATACAGGTGTTTATTACCGAGTTCCAACAAAGGATTCATAGCGTCAGTGGGACCTTAAACATGCCAGGCAGGGCTTGAATGATTAGTGAGTTAATCACATAGGCCAGCCAAAACTTTGGGTGCTGTTGTGATGTGCTGTTTTCATTATTTTCTGACATTTGAAAGAAATGTCAGAGAAAAACAACAGAGACATTATTGATGAAGGAAAACAATCCGCTCTACTGCCTGGTGAACTAGAGATTCATTTTCTTTAGACTCCTCCGAGAGAAATAGGTTCATTTGCAAAATACTAATCAAATCTGTACACAATCATCACTAGACTCTAAAATATCCCTCTTTCTGAAATATAGACCTCAACTGAAAAAATACACAAAAATGGGGTGTATTATTTCCATTATTTATTTATTTATTACATGCAGATAATCATTTCAGTCTTTGACAGGTGGAAGATGAGCTCTTACGATTGACTATTAAGGGAAACAGTTTGTATTCTGTTCATGATTTTCATTACTGGCACTGCTAAACTCCTCATCCTCAGTTCTGATGTCAGCACTCCGGTCCAGTGACTTTTTTCTGATCAGTTTTCTGTTCTTTAAAAACTCTTTGTTGTTATGAAACTCTGCCTTTCAAACCATCATTCGAGCAACCCTGGTCCTCCCCCTCAGTTCTCCAAGTCATCCCGGATGCTCAATCATTCCTGTGTCTTCCTACCATCCGCACTCCCACCGTCGAAATTCTCGGGGTTCTTTCCTATTTCCTATCTTTTTTGGGACATCGCTTACATCAGCTCTCTATAGGACTACTTTCGACCATACAAACTTTCTTCTACCTGTTCCTGCTTATAGGATAAAAGCAAAGCAAAGCAATTTTTGATGGGTTATTCACACGACTTTCTTTTTTTTGTCAAAGTTATTTTCATGAGTTAGTTATTCAACAATTCTCAAATTCTGGAAAATCATATCTCAAGAATTAAGCTGCAGAAAATAAATTCAACAAGCTTCGTCTTACAAAGACCTGGTGCAATCAGCTCCATGAGAGCAAACAAAAACAGGATTTTCCCTGATGGCTGGACGTAGAAGACAGAAAATGCAATAATAACCGGACCGCTCGTATTTGCTCTCCCGTATTTAATGTTTCCAATCTGTTTTGTTTTGTAGGACACATAAGCCAGGGCTAATATAAACAGTTTATACAAGGGTTCTTTTTCAGATAAATATTGGAGTAGGCAGTGCGAGCAGGAGAGCTGTGGATGGTGGTTGACAGACACATGACTGTTGGCAGAGCTGCTGTGGCTTGGCAGGAGAACAGGCGACATATCACCAGTCTGTATCAGGGTGTGATGCTCTCACTGGTACAGATATTCATTCGAAATTCAGGACAGGCTTGACCAACATGTCTGCATAACCTACAAAAACTCAGACAGACACCGAACAGACAGGTTGGACGCCACTAGAGGTCTCTCTGCATGAACGAAGCGCAGCACTGTGGAGAGCTCATTTCTCTCAAGCAGACCCCAGGGAGTGGGAGTGGATAGAGGAGATGTGAGGACAGGGCCACTCTCTGCTGTCCTTGTTTCTCTGTCAGAGAGCTTTGCTTCCAAACGTGAGCGGAGCCTCTAATGTCACCAAGACCAAGACTTCTTTAAAGGTTTCTGTGAGGTGCCGCAAAGTCAAACAGCTCTGTGAAGCGCAGCTGGAGGGGGTTGACTGATTATTTCAGCCTTGTTTCCTATTCAAAGCAGACATTTCCACCACAAAAAAAAAAGAGTGGGTTCCTTCCCAGAAAAATATGTCTGCTGAATGCAAATGTCAAAACATTAGGAAGCTGATTCATGATGCAATATCGATCGCCCCGAAAAAAGCCCAGCATGCTCAAGAGAGGTAATAAAATAAAAAGAAGCAGGTAAAATAAAAACTTTATTGATTCTATAAGAGTCTCTATCTCAATTTAGTGGCGTCCACGTTTAAAAAAACAAAAACAGACATATTTAACCATGCTGTTGAATTACTTTCTGTGCAAAGACCCCTGGTTAAAAGGGGAAAAAAGGAGGAAGAGGAGTTGCTGTAATCTTGGACTCATGACCATGATAGAGTGAAACATCTGTGCCAATAATTATGTCAAACAGTGACGTGCCTCGTTTCATTTGCATTGTATTACATAATGGCAGAGCCAAGCGCTTATGCAATCACTTCTACTGTGGAGCTAGCCTGCTTTTTAATTGGAGACTGAATTATAGACTGTCCTAACCATAACCACGCTTGACTCTGCAAAGGAAAGCAGAGCAGGGCTGAATAATTTTCCATCAGATGGGGGAAATTTGAATGCAGGAATTATAGTGAATTTCTAAAACGTTGCCAGCAGGGGAACACTAGGCTAGGATGCAGTGGAAAAGCACCACATACAGTAATAGATATTGTGAAAAGCTGCTGTTTCAATCTCAGATGTGATCTCAAAATTTCACAATAGTGTTTAATTAAACAGATGAGATCTCCCACCCTTTATTCTTTCCAAACTTTCTTCCTCAGCATGCTCGATGAGTTATTTAGTGAAGATGTGGTAAAAAGAAGAGAAAAAAAAGAGCTTGTTTTCTCTGAACAGATGTGCTTCACGCTACTTTGATGTTATCAATCAAAAGGCTGACGAAAGCACTGGACATCAAGATATCAATTTGTTTTCCAGGATCTTCCACAACAAGAAAGTAGAGCGGCTGAATGCTGATGGCGAGGAGGAACTGAATCAACCATTGCTTAGGGCCTGTTGCTGCGTTTGTTGCACTGAAATTATACTTCTGTGGCTGTTTCTGTTCTTTTGATTCCAAATCCTGCTGCAATTATTTCCCACAAAATAAATTATTGTGTGTGTACATCCAATATTTAAAACAGAAATGCAATGCAAAGTTTGTTTCTCCATTAATAATCAGATCACTCAGCAGTCTGACTTTGATGAGCTGAAAACTCACCAGCTGTCTCTTATTTACACAGCTGACAAGTTACAGCCTGGCTACCTGTACAAATCATCTTAATCCATAAATACAATACTAAAATACATGATGCAAGAATCCGCCTCGGTATCAAAACAACCTGGTTAATACTTTGGACCTCCTTGTGCTGCCAAAAAGGCTCTGGATGTTTGCACTGCACACTTTGGGCACATTGGTGGTGACTCTGAGGTAGCTACGGTGCGTCCCCCAGACGCCTGCAGATGCTCGGTTTGGGATTTGCAGAGTTTGAGAACCGGGTCTTGGGTTCCTGTTTTTGCATTCTGATACATTCCTCCAATGCAGGAGATCAAGCAGTGCGATTTCTAATAAAGCTCTTTCAAATATCAATTTACATATAAAAAAATCATGAATTCTTCAGGTTTAAGTGTTACGACATACAATTTTCTATGGTTAATATATCTGCTCTGTTGAAGCACACGCCTGTAGTGTGGTGCACATGTTATTCTGTTAATCATTACACTTAGAATTAAAAAAAATTAGTAAGGGTTTCTACACCTGTCACATCCACCTGTCTGCATCCATTTTTACTTTGTGTTTGAAGATGTGCCAAATGTGTGTGTAACATCTGAATGTGCCGCAAGCTCTTCAAGTGTTTAAATAATGAGAGAGAGAGAAAGAGAGTGAACGGCTCTCTGGGAGAGACAAACAGTGTGTGTGTGTGTGTGTGTGTGTGTGTGTGTGTGTGTGTGTGTGTGTGTGTGTGTGTGTGTGTGTGTGTGTGTGTGTGTGTGTGTGTGTGTGTGTGTGTGTGTGTGTGTGTGCGTGTGCATGTGTGAGCAAGTGTATGCCTGTGTGGTGGTTAATGATGAAGATATGCTGTTCTTCATGGCTCCTGTGAGTTGTTTCAACCTGCTGCTGTTTCTTTGATGATCCCCAAACACACACACACACACACACACACACACCCACACGCACAACCACACACACGGTTTGTGACAAACCTGCGCAAATACACACAACACACGCACCCCCACTGTCTACCCAACCTCCTTCACGTCATCGGCGAGACTTCTCTGAACAGTAATCCTTACGGACCCTTCAGAGTCATCATCAGTCATCTAGACATCCTACATCTCTATGGCAATGGCCTAAATTCCTCTACAGTGCGAGTAAATGTATGCATGCGTGTTTGTTTTATCTTTATCCATGTTAATGGTGCGACTGTCTAACATGTAAAAGGCAAGCACGTGAGGCCGCACAATGAAAACAGGAACAATATACTGCAGGATGCTTGCCAGTGACTTTCAAATGACATGAGTTTCTGGCAGATCTGGAGGCTATATTGGCAGGATAATAGAAAGAAAGACTGCAATGTGGTGAGATTAAAGCCTAAAAATAAATTGTCTCCATGATTAAAAGAAACCAACCTTGACTGTTGTAAGGGGATGGGGAACGAATGTTTAAAAACCATGACAGTACTGTAAAATAAATTCAATTTCAAACTGTTTCACAAATGTGCCTTGTAATGACACATCTCGCGATGATTATTTTATTTTAACTCAGCAACTGTAGGTCTGCTTAATGTGCTGCTCTCTTTGAAGAGAAGACATGCAGAGTGAGATGTGCCAAAAAGTGACAAAAAAAGCTAATCTTAGCGAGCCAGAACCAAAGATTTGTCAGAAAAGTAACTAAAAGGTCACCAAGTTGGCGACCTTTAGCTATGTTGGCAGCGAAGCTTGTTTTAGAGTGTGCACTCTAGGAGCTGTCATCACAGACAGAGAGTGAAAGCTGGCCAAAGAAATCAAGATTTTACCCAATTTAAATAAGGAAGAAACTCACAAAAAACTTTGGGTTTTAATAAATTTATAAATGATTTATGGGCTGTAAAACCTGCAGTCAAAAGTCTGGAGTTGCATTCACTGAATCCACTGTGCAGTGATTCGATGTTTTTTTTTTTCTACCAGTCTCATGATTTACAAGCTCGACTACCAGAGTTTCAGCCAAAAATGTTGTTAAGCCCGGTGGCTGTGACAGGACGGGAGAATGAGTGGTGGAGGTGGAATATTGCACATGATTAATGTTATTATTATGTTAATTGTGTGGCACGACTGGAAAAGGCGCATAGGTAGCCTAAAGGTAGCTGATCTCGCCACTTCTGTGGAAACGAAGCAGGTGTGTCAGGAAAAAAACAAAACAAAACACAGATACTTGAGAGATAACACCGGATCACAGTTCCTCTTAAATATGCAATGAATGAACATTAGTCGTCAGATATTAGCTGAAAAATTAAAAACACTTTTTTTCTTTATTAATTAAAAAGAAAACCCTCTCTTAGTTGTTTTAAAAGCTGTTTTATATGTACAAGAAGAAAAGACACTTTAATTGTATTCTACAGAGGCAGGCCACCTTGGGCTTGTAATACACTCATTGTAACGATACCAGAAACTTAGAAGGTAGAACCAATACCAGTAGAATTATATGATTATCACATGTCCTGAAACATACATTTATTAAAAGGTCATTTGAAAAATCCCCAACATGGTAACATTATATTTTGTTGAAAAAACACAGACTGAACTTTAGGGATGGGAATTGCTAAGAATTGGGCGACTCTGATTCCATTATCGATATCACTTATTGATTCAACTCTCTAATAGATTTTCATTAGCCTCTCTTTGAGAGTCACCACCATCTCTAAGCAGCATATCAAGCATATCTGCCAGGAGAATGTAATTCATTACACTACCCGTACATTTTTGCGATTCTTGGTAAAATGACTGGAAAAACATTGTCTCATAATTACTGTTTAACAATGTAAACCTACAAGCTACAGTCTCACACACCAACGCAAATCCCTATCCTAATGAGGACACAAGTTCAGGGTCTGGGTGCTGGGCTGGGGTCGCCATTCACTCTGCCTTATTGTGACTCTGGGTTCTTGGCTAGCTTAGCGTTAGCATGCTGTCTGTGCAGGTGCTCGCAATATCAAAGTTGTGTTAGCAGCAACTAACGTTACTACAAGGTTATTAGTTACATTAGCTTAAGCATATAATTTATTGTAAATAATTTAGCCTATAAAAACATAGCTGCCTTTACAAGAGCACTGCCAGCTGTCTCAAACGAGGTAACATACAGGCGGTGGTTTAGCTGAGTTGGATGAGCAGGCGACCATATGCTGCGTGGCTGAGAGCGGCCGGTGCGGGTTGGAGTCCGACCTGTGGCCCTTTGCCGCGTGTCTCCCCCTCCCTCTTTCCCTCTGCTTTCCTGTCAGTCGTCACTATATATGTCTAAAAAAGCCAAAAAACTAGCTAACATATATTTCAGGACAATATGTGGATGCTGATTTTTTAGGTGTATTTCCTCTCTTGGCCTGAAAACATTGGTGGATCTACAGGAGGGGGGCGCCCGCCCCGTCTAAATTTTTCTAGATCCGCCACTGTCTGAAAAGCACCCTGACTTTTTTTTTGCATTTAGATTTTTGTCAATGAGTTATCACCTCTTGCCTCTGTCTTGAATCAGATTTTTCTTGTAAATGATTAAAGACGGCGCTATCACAGCAGCCGCGTTTGTCGCCATCTAGCATGTGTAGTTTTTCCTGTGGGCATCTTCTTCTTCCTCCTTATTGTATATGAACAGCCTAAAACACAGAATTGCAGTCTTGGTACCAATGCTGTGGATGATATGTATGGTAGTAAAAAAAAGACAATTACAATGGCATTTAGAGAATTTTGATGTCAAACATTTAAGTATCTGGTCACATCCTACAATGATGAGACTACAATTAACTGTGGAAATATCTAATTTAGTTTTGCATTAAGCAATGTATCGTTCTTCCATTAGGGCATAAATAAGATGATTTCTTAACTCAAGTACAATCCTAGTAGTTCATTCGTTTTTACATAATCTAACTGATATCAGTTTATTAGAGAGGGAAGCATGTGAATTTTTAAATTCAATGTTACACTTTAATAACTAATGGATTTCCTGTGAATGAGTATAACTAATATGCAGAGTGCTAAAATCTGAATTCACATTGCATAAATCTACTAGGAACAATTTTTCTCTGGTGTGAGAAAGAATTTGAATCTCTGACATGAAACCTTATGCATTGTTGCTATAATTTGAGTGTTTTTTTTTTTCATCTTGATGACACGGGGAGTCTTTGAAGAGTCTGAAAATAGCCTCAGAACACCCGTTAGTGACCTTCAAGGTTTCATAAAAACAGAAGCTAAGCTCTAGTTTGAATATTAATAGATGCAGGGCACAAATTGGAGCTATTCTACTTTCAGCTTTGCTCATGAATGGAAACATATGTCATTGTTAGCATTTGAACAAGCTATTACTGCTCTTGTTTCTCCAGAGAGCGAACAGCAATAGTCCATTACTGTGAGCAGCGCAGGTTCATACTCTGTATGTACTGTGTGTACGCTCTTGTTTAGTTAACAATGCAGCTGCTGCTTTGAACCTGTGATCCCATTAAACAAAGACAAGAAACAACAGCATCTCTGACACTATGGCTAGATTATCCGTGCATGTTATTAATATTGATTGCAGCAGCGTCTTTAAATATTATGCACATTTTAAGTGTGTCTTAGAGGGATATTTACAATTTCAATATGCATTCTTCAGCAGTGAAATACCACTTGCTGTCTAATTAGTTTTCCTCACAAACATTTGCAAAGCCCTCTGAAAGGTTGCGGGAAGCTTGATCTAAAAGCTCTCTGACACCAAGCAGACTGAGGACAATTTCACACTGTGCTCGGCTTTTATCAGTCTCAATAGAGAAAGGCGTGCGTAGGATAAATATTATGTTTGAGGTCAGAACTGTTCTGGAGTTCTGGAGAACCTGTTCAGGCTAAAAAACTAGGAAAAAGAAACTACCTGTTACTCCTGTTTCAGTAACATTCACAACTTTTAGTCCATCAGTGCAGGATGAAGTGAAAGCTGCGATTTCAAAATTAAAAGTATCACAATTAAAAAGAAAATGTCAAAAATGAAGAATAAAACTCACCTAAAAGCAATAAATGTAGTGCATCTCTAAATATTGAGACTCAAAACGTGAACTAGTTCTTCTAAAATTAGCTCTTTTCTGAGGAGCTCTTTTCTTTTGAAGTTTTCTCCCCCTACATATGGCAGCAGTCTTGCAATTTATTTTTGAGTGAAGAGCATCTGGTTTTTGATTGAAGCAACATCTCTGCTTTGGCACCTGAGACCCAACAGCAGAGTGTGCAATTACCTCCTCTAAGGCTGGGGAGACATTATATGACATTTAGGCTGATTATATCCAAGATGAGACAGAACTGCTGGAGCTTTGTGGGCAGACACAGAGAATCATAAGAGTTGTGTGAAAGTTAAGGGCTTTAAACTCTTGCTCTTACTCTTCAAGCCAACCAATATAGTTACTTAAATGTGATTTGGTGGTATGTGAACAAAAAGTGATCTTTTCCAACCTATGCAAATTGTAAGCTCAATGTCCTGTTCTTAGTTAAAAGGAGTGACACCTATTGTGGTCTTCTGCTGCTGAAGTACGTCTGATTGTCTGCATACCTTAGTTGTAACGACTGGTTATTTGAGTTAAAAAAAAATGCTTCAGTGGGAAATCTATGTCATAACTTATGACGTAATTGGAAACCCAATGATCCAACTTTCCATGCTGTTCGGTCACTGTGGGCTGTGTCAACCCGACGTATAGTTACATTCCTCAAGAGGTGCTGCCAGGTTATGCCAAGGTTACGGCGTAGGGTTAAGAGAGGTTTTCTGTTACACCCTAAGTTCGGATGCAGATTTCCAATTGATACATAATTCAGGCATTACAGTTGCCTTACTATCACATTGAAGCAGTCTGGCAGTTCTCCTCTGGCCTCTGGCATGAGCAAGGCATGTTTACCCAGACATTAACTTGGTAACCAAGTCATAAGCATTTTCTAAATAATAAATAATATAATAATCTATCATAGGAAAGGTTGCCTGAAAAAGACTGACAGCAGGGAAGCTGCAAAGACATATTCACTGAAAACCCCGATGAAAGCCTCAAGCTGGAACCTGCATCAAAAATGTGTCATATATATACTACAAGTGCTGGAGATTTAAGCTTTTTAAGGATGCGTTCATTACAAAGATATTGTCAAAAACAAAGAAAAACTTAAGTAATTGAGAAAAACTGTGTTTAGTGTCATGTTAATGCAATTTTCGAAAAGTGAGGCTTTTCTAGAAATCTTTCTAGATGTGTATAGCTCCTGGCTTTCTTAAAAAAAAGGTCTGTTTTGTCACTTTAGAGTATTTTCTCTAATTAATTTTCAACAATTGAGTAATATGTATGTGTATATGTATGATATGTAAAAACACAACTACCGTATATCTTCCAATAGTAGCCCCGGCGTTTATTCAAAAAATTATTCGTCCGGCCCCGCGTTTAAAAGAGACCGGCGATTGTTGGAGACCGGCTCTTATTCCGTTCTCAGACGGAATTGTCACGGAAGTGAGAGGGAAAGAGGACCCAGGTGCGGTTTTTAGACCGAGGTGAAAAGACAGTGCATTTACCGTATTTACAGTGCTCCAAAACGTATTCCAACAGTTCACAAATAATGCAGTTATTTTAATTGTGCTACTCCTTTGCTCCCGAGTGTCTCCTTGTCCGTGGTAGCCCACTGCACGAGTGGTGCTCCCCGAAACTTCTCTCCGCCCGACTCTCCTCGAGAGGAAGTAAAAGACCAGAAAAATCACAGTTAGCAGGTTCGCTAGCCGACAGTTCCAGTTCAGTGTAATAATCCCACTTCGATGGTCGCTGCATCCAGCTTAAATGCCGCTGGTCATAGATGATTGGAAAAAGCTGGCCGAGTGATGAGACGTGGGAGAACCGACGACAGCGCAGAGGGCTTTTTTTTTTTTTTTTTTTTTTTTGG
>VOQK01017171.1:2571-13041 GCA_015052645.1 Benitochromis conjunctus
CTGAAAAAATTTAAAAAAAAAAAAAAAACAGCAAGGAAATATCTCAAAAACTAAAATATCATAAAACTCCAAAATACTGCAAACTAAGAGTCAAACATCAACAAACAAAAGTGAAACTTCTAAACTCAAAATTCTGGGTCGCAGACTGAGGACCATGAAAAAGTGAAAATAAGATTTCACTTTTAATACTACATTTAATTATATTTACTCTTTGGAATTTTACTTATAACTGAGTGTTTTCATAAAGTGGCATTTCTACTTACAGTCTTCAGTCTTTCGTGTGCAGCACATTTGGTTTGTCATCTGTGACTGTCTTCTTGTTCTTCTCACACTTCCCTCACTTAGAATGGTCTACTTCGTTTGTATCGATTAGTCTGTAATTAAAATGTGATTTCATCTTTGTGTGTGCAGCTCTTAAAGGGAATAGCACACACTCCTGCAATATTATCTGACACTCGTCTTGATCCCTCTATTATAGCCATATTAAATATCTCACTCTTCTCATCCTTTGCCTCTTCTTGCTTTAATCTCTCTCTTTTCTCACATCCTTGACTTTCAGCTGTTTCTCCTGACCCGTGGAGCCAATCTGCCACCACACACACACATTCTCCCTCACTCATTCACTCCCTCTCCATCCCTTTATCCATCCTGCTCGTGGGTAAGGATGGATTAACAAGAGCGATGGATGAAGTCAGCGGAGGTGCTGATGGACTAAAGTGGCCTTTTCGTGAACAAATCGCAATGCTGAAGAAGCAAATCTCAGGGCTCTTCATAATTCCCATCACATTCACGTGTTTCCCCTTCGCGCCGTCATTCATACTTACCTCTCCAGTCAGTGTTTGAGCAAGTATCTATATTTGTTCTCCTTTAGAGGGAAACAGATGCTTTTAGGTGTGCGGATGTAACAGGGCATGTTTGTTGTTTTTGTTCAGAGTGATTCATGCAGCATTATCATCGACAAATCAATGGGTACACTAATATTAATTTATAATTTAGTGAATCAACATCCTGGCGATTTCATACTGAATCACTGATGCTTCTCTCAGGCTCTTGCCTCACTGTGAGGGTGGGAGGGTGATAGATGGAGAGAGAGAAATGGAAAGAGGGAGGGCAACTACAGCCCCTAATGAAAAACAAGGAGCAGGGAGGGAAGGAGGGAGGGGAGGTAGTGAAGGAGTTTGGGGAGAAAGGGGCGAGAGTGAGAGAGGGAAAGAGAGGAGGAGCGCCACGAGATGGAGTGTGAAAGGATAAAAGAGGGGATGATGGAAGGAGGGTTTCTGCCTACAGCAGCCATTGAGAGAGAAGGTGGAGAGAGAGGAGGAGAGGATGAGAGGAGGAAAGAGGGCGAGGGAGTGTGTGCGTGTGCGTTCTAGCCGCTGAAACACGTGACGAAGAGACACAGACTTCAACACACAGACGCACTTGTTTCCACAACGACGGCGGCAAACATGGGGGCTGTGGTGGGCACGTTGACCATGCAGACCAAGCAGAGGAGGCCATCCAGGGGTGAGGGAATACACACACAAACATGAACGCACGCATAGACATACTTACACACACAAAACACACAAACATAATGTGTTTTTTCTCTCTCTCTCTCTCTCTCTAATCGGCACACGCACATGGATGCACGCATACGGGCGGTGAAACTTTTAACAGCGTGTTGTCGTTGTGGCTTTCACACACATGCTCACTCCGGCACAATATATACACACACAATATATACAGCGCAGGTACGAAAGCTGCAGAGCGAAGATTAATAACTGCCAGTATTTCAGTTCAGATGCAGTGAAAGAAGGGGGAGCAGATGGTTTGTCGAGAGAAAGAAAGGAAGAAATGTAGAGACCAACAGGTGTTCCCAGAGGAAACAAAAAAGTGGATCTGTTTATTCTACAACAAACTTTGAGCCAGGCAGTGTCTGTGCACCCAGGTGATTGTTGTAGAGCTGATCTTTTTTGACACAGCAAACTGAGGGAGGAATCTAAGAGCTGGCTCTTTCCTTTTTTTTTGTTTTGGTTTGTGCGTGCGCACGCGTGCTGCTCTGTCTGTCTGTCTGTCTGTCTGACTGAATGCTCAGACGCGAGCCTCAACGCTGGTAAACACACACATGTCGAAGGTATTTGTCACTCTGCTCACACACTGCTTTTCTGTCTTGCTGTTACCTTGGAAGCACTGTAACCATGGCAACAAAAGATGTGGGTTTTGGGGTGGGTGGGGTGGGGTTTGGGTTGTTTTTTTTTTTGATGAGATTGGGGTTTTCCTAAGTAAGTCAAGGCCATGTGAAAGAGACTCAGATAGTGAGACATGCAAATTTGCAGATGAAGCGAGAAGAGGGATGTTATGAAAACCTGTTGCCTGTAAGAAATGTTTTACTCCCTCATTACTCATTCTAAAAAAGAAAAAGAAATCCTGTAAACCTCATTTATATAAGTCTTACAAATCTAAAGTGGCTACTACAATGAATGGGCACAGTGAGCAGGAGAGCAGTGCCAAACTGAAAAAAAAAAAATCCCCAACCCTACCCCCTATTAATAGTCATTTAAACTTATTTGTCGCGGCAGGCTGTTATCAGTTTTCTGTCCAAGCAGGACCTTTTCCAAATCAGTGCATATGGCTGGCTTCGTCTTTTGAATAAGCTCTTCCACTCCACCACTAGCTCAAACAAACACTTTTCCCTAAGGGTGTTAAAAAAAAAACAAAAGGCTAGGCGTAAATTTGTTGCTATTTTGAAAAATGAGGTGGTTGTGGATTCACTTAAGTTGTGGAAACGCATGAAATCTGACTCTTGCTGCAAATGAAAACAAGTCTCTTTACCTCAACAAATACCCAGCGAAGAGATAAAAAAGAATGGGATGTGGAGACGTGAAGCTGTTTGGGGTTGGAGGGGGGAGAATTGTTTGTAATTCAGCTCTTGTTACTTCAGCATCTTTCTCCTGCTCTGACATGTTGGTTTTATGCAGGATTAGTGCGGCGGGGCTTGTATGTATGGAGGTGCCCCGTTTCTTTCTGTGGTGTTGCAGATAAGTTATCCTCACAACACTGACAGCAACACTGAAAATGGGGCACAGTGCATGGCTATATTGTTGTGAGATTACATTTCTACATGATTGATCTTGTGGGCATGAGCTCATCACTCCTGTGTCATGGCAGCAAATACCCTCGCTGCATTCGTGTCCTGCACCTGCTTGAATATTTACATGCCTGTCTGGATTGTCTGTTTTCATCAAGGCTGCTTGTTCTTCTCTCAACTTCCTTTATTTTCTGCCAAGTTTTTTTTTCATCTTTTTGTCTGACAGGCTCTTTCTGGTGGGAGTTTTCTCCTACTGTCTTGTCTGCATGGTTTTGTCTGGCTTGCTCGCTCCTGTTTTCCTCCTCATCTGTTGCGGTGGCCTCTGACAACTCATCTCTCCAGAAGAATTTTCACCTGGCATTGTTTTTTCCACTCCCTGGCGAATTTTCCATGTCTCACTGCCTCCCTTACTTACTCCCTGCAGCAATGTTGTCTCACTTCCCCTCTATCCTTTTATTTTCTGTCAATCTCTCTCTCCCTCTTATCTTCCTTTTGTTTTGCTAGTTGCTTCATCCCTACCTGCCCCTGAACCTCTTCCTCTTATTGTTTTTTTTCAGTTTGACATCTTTTTTTCTCCCGCTGCTTTTTCTTCTCCCAGTTTTGTCCCCCCTTTTCTCCCTCCCACATTTGTCCCTGTTCATTTTACGTTCTTCTAATTTTTCCCTACCACATTCTCACATGCCGCCACCATCCCCACTACCACTACTACCATCATAATCTGCTCCGTACCTCTCCTTTCCTGCCATCTCACTTGTATGCTGCTATTCTTTCTCTCATTTGCTCCCTTTCTGCATCACCCACACTCCCATTAGCTGGTGCAAGTGCTTATTAAGTCATCTCATCATCCTCATCCTCTTGGCATCCAGCAGTGTGTCTCTGCCTGTGTATGTGTGTGTGTGTTCCTGCAGATTCGGAGTCTAGACATATGTTTACTCAAAAATCAATATTGGCGTGCTGCTATGTGTGTCTCAATGAGCCGTATTTATAACTACCCCTACCTAAGCATAATCAACCGAAAAAAGAAAATGTGACACACTTTCCTGTGTTTGTTTGAACATACTTTAGCAATCCAAACAGTCCTCCTTCAGGGGGCTGAAGGTCAGTATCCAAGCAGCGATGTGTGTGAGTGTTTGTTGCTTTACACACACGGGTGCTTAAATGCTTTGTTCGTCAATAACTGTGGATTTCTGCCTTGTTTTTAGCCCATGTGACTGGACGAATTTATTTTTCTTTGTTTCTGTGAGTGCTTTCAACCATAACAAGTCACTGGACCTTCAGTGAAGCACTGAAAAGCCAGTAAAGGATTGGCCTTGTGTCCCATGACTTTAATATTGACTGTGGAAAACAATACGTCTCAGAATGAGGGCTCAAATTCACTGCGTGAAATGTGATTATATATTCAGCTTTTCCGGGGTTTATACTGTTGCTCGCAGCTATTTGAGTTGCCTCTTTCTTGGAAAGCACGCTCCACCATGCAGAGGCCGGTAAGAGGAACTCCTCTCCAGCCGGCCAGGACGACAGATTAGGCTAATTCAGATTATGCAAATGACATACTTTCTGGCAAGGATTACAGGACACGGTACTAGAAAGAAAGAGAGAGCATGGCGTAGATAGAGTGGCGGACTGAGAGGAGAGTTTGGCAGAGGGAGGGAGATAAGAAATGGAGGGGAAAGAAGGATTCAGTGGGAAACAGAAGAAAGGAAGAGATGCAGAAGAAATTAGCACAGCATTAAATGCCAGAGGCAGGAGTGGTCAGGAGAAAGTTAGGAATTAAATCCTCTTCGTGGGCTTTAGGAAGAAGGTATGTACAGATGTACGAGGGGCTTTTTTGTGATAGAGTGCTTGTTGGGGAGAGTGACAGGTAGTCTTTCTTTGCTGGCAGCTCAGGCCACCCCTTAACACTCTGAACAAGCTCTGAAGAAAAGGGCTCAGGTTGTTGGTCACTGTCAGACACCACAGCTTATAATAGGTTATGCAGCAGATGGAAGTGAAGTTCTCGAGGTTGCTTTCTAGGTTGGGTTTATTTAGGGTTTCTTTATCTGCTAGGTTTGCAGATTTTGTTGGGGAACACAGATGATGTAGGTTTGTAGACCTCACCTGTTCAACGAAAACTTTACAGAAGTTATATAACCAGATACAGTATATTCCACCACGCCGCACTTTCATGTGTTTAAAAAGAGGTTTCCTGAATCAGAAGATGCCCCTGAATCACTAGAGCTTTTTCAATACACAGCACATCTCAGTCAGAGCCAGATAACTTCTAGACATGATAATAATCCCCCAAAGGCTCACAATGAGGTTTTGAACTCTATGTAAAGACAATGAGTTGGGAATAGATATGTAGAACTGGGTGATATCTCCTAAATTCGATGTTATTTTACATCTGTAGACATGTTATAATGACTTACACTGAGAAATGAACTTAAAAGTAACCTTGGATAGCTTAACTGCTAACCAAGGAAGAAGATCACACAGACTCTTGTACACAATCTGTTTCTAGTAATTCATTTTCTGTTTTACTGGAGCAGCATAATGCTCAAGCTCAATGTTTTCCTTTGATCGGGAACCAAACAAGAACACTGTTGCAATCGCTTCAAATATTCAGATCTTGTGCTCAACACAGTGTAGCACTATCTTGTGGTCAAGTCAAAGTATAAAGAAATATTTTATTGTTTTGTAATGTCGCAAAACTAATCAATAATAGCTTTGTAATTCAGTACATGTTGTGGCTGTGTATTGATGTGTCCAAAATGTTTTAAATTGTGAAATTCTCACTGAGCCCATTCATTTTCTCTGTACCTTTAAAAATCACTGCTTGGATGAAGAGGATTAGCTACAGGAGAGTAGAATTAGTTTTAAATTAGTAAGTCTGTGTGCGTTCCTTTGTTTTTGAAGTGTGTTCCTCTTTGCTTCAAAATCTATTAGTCCTCTGCTTCCTTAAATATATTAAACTGTTTCTCTATGAGAAACATAAAAAAAAAAAAATCATATTCACTGATTCAGGCAGGTTTTTATGAACATGACAGGATTGTTAACGATCTTTCCCTTATTTAGAAAATCAGTGCTGTATTTTTTTTTGTACTCCCAAACAGAAATGCCTGCCAAATCGAATAGTTGTAGTTAGTAGAATTAGAAAATACCTTTGTATAAGGCTGCTCTGTCTTTGTTTTTTCCACACTGTTTTCATCCTCTTGTACATCAGTAAAAACTCCTAACAGCCTGCATGGAGCTTGCCAACTGTGTGTGGGTGTGTGCACGTGAGCATAAACAAAGATGGTGAGCATATGCCAAATGGAAACTGTTAGCTGTTTGTTAGTAAACTCAGTTATTGTTGAAGTTATAGGCTTCAAAGGATTAATGGTAGGTTGTCCATGCAAAAGTATTATTTCACTGAATATATCATATGAAGCCCTGTGATGGATTGATACCTGTCCTATGACAGCTTCGCTCAGTGAAGTGTTAGACGAGAGTGCGTTAAATGTATCTACCAATCTCATCTACCAATAAATTGATATATTGTCATAGACTTAGACATAGAATTAGGCCATTAAACATATGTAGGAGAGGACACTAGTTTGTGAAAGCTCATAAATAACTCATAAATAGCTCTTTCTCACTATGTCTTTCTCTTCCTCTACCACTGCTGTTTCCTCCCTCATTTCCACTTTATCGTCTTCCTCCTCTCCTCAAGCCTCATTTCCTCAATTAAATTAAAGGCGGTAACGCCTAAAAACATGCATAAACATGCTTATTTATTCCCAGTATGGATGCAATTACTTATTGTCATCAGAGTAGACATTTCACCCTCCCTAATAACAAGCTGGCTAAACATCAAAAACAGCTGCTTATAAGCTAAAATTATGCCAGCTAATGTTGGGTTCAAGTGTCCTAAAAATTACACTTTCCCTCTGATAAACAGTTTGATTACATCCTCACATTGTATGAGAGTTTATTCACTAAATGTCCAAGCCCAACACTGTTAGAGCCACTTCAAAGAAAGTTTCACTAATGCCGGCTAACAGCAGCTAACAGAGGCTAATAGAGGCTAACAGCAGCTAACAGCAAATACAACAGTGCTTACTGACAGAAAAGTTCACAATATCCTCAACGACTCACCTCAGTATCACTGTCATTGAGAAGAAGTGACTTTTACTGACTCATCGACTCCTTTCAAAGTTTTTATAGCCTCCTGCAGATTAAATAGACGTATTGACAGCTGAGGTAAACAGTGGAATAAAAGCCTACACTCACTACAAATGAATGGTGGCCAGAGATTTTTGTGTTACAGTGCCCACCATATCTAGGATTAGACAACAAGGGAGGGGTAAGACAACAGATTTCAGTTTACTGCAAACTACTGACATCTAGTGGTGGTATTTTACACACTATACCTTTAAAGTGGACCTTTTATGCATTTCCTTATCCTCTGTCATATTTATGTTGTTATAATCATGAATGTTCATATCAAACATGGCAGCAATTTAGAATAATGACGTCAGTGTACTGTAAGTAGTCCCTGTGAGTCAAGCGTCAGACAACTCTCTTTGTCCATCTTTTTTTGAGGTTTTTTTCTATACTCTTGCATCTGTGTGATGCCATAGAGAGGAGCTATTCTAAATCTGGTCATTTCAGACGCAAAGCTCTTCAAAAGCCCCATTCTTTCACTGTTCAAAACCTTCTGCTCGCAAATAAAGTTGGTTTAAAGGGGGCGAGGAAAAGGACCTGCAGCAGATTAAAATCTGTTTAGTATTCTGTCTTCTGTAAAATAAACGTCTTCTCAGCTTTCCACTAGTAATCTGGTGTCAGTTTGTTATTCTGTCCGAGTGTACCTGTGAATTGGTGTGTAACATATGTTGCAGGGTGTTTGTTCTTTCACTGTACCTGTTCATAATAGCCCAACAGAAAATCGCAGTGAAGACAGCTAATGAACACAACTTAGACTACACTTAATCATTTATACTAATGAGCAAATGTCTGACAAATTGGATTACATTCTACTCTTGCCGCTAAATTAAATTTTCCCCAGCACTGCTACTGTAATTTCACAACAGTAAATAAAGCAAACCTGCAATCGACAACTCTGTGGGAAACCTCTTGATACGACAGAGCCCCCTGCAGTCTGCAAGTCAGCGGCTGTACTTCAGCTCAGTTGGCTAGTGGAGCTCCTCTTTGCATACACATAAAGACTTTAAATGAGTGCCATTTCATTAAGTGCACAGAATTTACAATTTAATCTTTATTTCACTGTGATTTTGATTGTGCGGATGCATTAAAATAAATCACATTTGAGGAAAACTTTTTATTCAGCTTGTCAAATTGGTCACTGCACGGATATTCTATTAGAAAGCTAAACATTAAAATGTGCATCACATTTTTAGCAATCATGGTACTGTTCTCTGTGTTAGGTTTTGCTACCCCCTGCTGATCCACAAAGGTTATAGCAGATCTTATAGTTCCCAATACTCTTGTTATTCAGGCTTGCTGCAATTTTTATAAAGCCCACAGGGCAAATTAGAACGGATGTTCTCTCACCGTGTATATTCATAGGTAGTGATTTATACAAAGTGCTGTTTATATTGTAGTGTACGGTATATGAAAGATATGTTTAGAAAAGTCACTTTGTGGTGAATTAGGCCGTCTGTTGTTTGAAGCTGACTGTGTGTCTTAATGGGAGTCATTAATCAAGTGCTGATCTGTTCATGAACTTGCACACAGTCACAAAACAAACACATATGGTCATACAGTGTAAGGTGAGTTTATCATTGTTACAGTGTGCTCACTGTAAAGCCCTGAAGAGTGAAGGACGCCGACTGTAATACAGGGGGGGAGTGGGGCTCTGTGGGGAGAGAGAGGGTGTGTGGGATAGAGCGAAGGTCAGGATAAGAGAGGAAGATGCCCCAGGGAGGAGAGAGAAGGGGGGATACAAAGACAGAGACAGAGAGAGGCAGGTGAGTGCTGATTTCACTGTAGGAGAAACCAAGATAGATGGAAAGTTTACAATCATGAGAGAGAGAGCAGGAAAGCGAGATAAAAGACAACTTTGTTTAGGATTGTAGTGAAAAACCACAGTGTTTGAAAGTTTGGAGTTTGTTTATATTGTGCAAAGTTATGCATTTAAGGAATAAAAGCCAGAAGGGGCTAAGGAAGTAAAGGAAAAGTTGAAGACAGAAAGCTTCAGGATAAACACCAAGTCCAAAGAAAAGAAGAAAATAATCAAAATGGATAGAGAGGAGCAGAGTGAGAACAGTTTACATACTATAGCCATCATTCTGCTGTGCTGTGGGGCCGTCAAAATGCTACACCTGCTGGGAGTCATCACTGTAGAGGGTGAGTCATTATACTACTATCATCCACCTTTAAGTCAACCAACGAAGTCAGAGTGTTTCCACTGCTGTCGGGCTGTAAAGAAGCAAAAAAGATCTGTGTTATTAATGTGCGAATGTTATAGTTTTTCTCAAGACACAAAAAGAAAAAGGGGATAAATGAAATAAATAAAAAAAAAAAAAGCAGTGAATAAATGCAAACTGCTGCTGGCTGTTCTGTTGTCAGATTTGCACTCTTACCCGCATGAATTCTGAACTTCTGTCATTAAGTACTCATAGCAGGGAACTGCTGTAGAGGACTTGTGTGTACATATATATATATATATATATATTTCTTCTGCTCATTTTAATGATGCGAATCTGCAGTTGACTCATACACATGCATTGCTTTTCCCACTTATAATAATTCTGCTGCAGTACCGAAACATTATCTGTCATGTACTATAAAGAAAACAGAGCCTCATACAGCCACAGCTCAACGAAAGCCAAGATTTAAGAAAATCTCTATATGTTAACAGTGACACTGATGTTGAGAATAATCCCACACCTCGTAGTCTGAGTTGTTAATTGATGTTTGCATTTTTTTACATTTATATTAATGTCATAGTGTTGGATATATTACAAAAGGTCCCTACATTTGGTTTTACTTTGTTTCATAATGAAATGAAATGAAGAACCTGAGATGATTTTAGACCACAATGGAGCATTTCCCTCTGACGATCAGTGTAACGTTTAGTCTCGAGGGAAATTTTGCTGATTAAAGGTGTATGAATGTTAACTAATGCTTCCCCATCTCACCTGTGAGGTATTTGTTCTTTAAATTTACTTACCTTAGATGTACTGATATTAAGGTCCCTGAATCACAAATTTTGCCTAAAGGGCTTTTCCAGCTCTGCACAGAATCAGACACCCTCTCTTTTAAGACCTTAATATAGTTGATCTGCATGTTTACACATGCTATGTATGCTAAAACATAAAATCTCTCTATAATGCAGTCCTTTATAATTATATATAATACTACTATAATATATGATACTCCTTATTTCGCTTGGCGTATGACAGTGACTGTGCTGGTAT
>VOQK01017171.1:16660-32461 GCA_015052645.1 Benitochromis conjunctus
GGTATATTTTGACTATCATAACATATACCTTTAAATACACTCTGTGGTTTTACTGTATGAGCTGGCTTACCTAAATAGCTACCATTGGTAGGGTGGCTGTAGCTCAGGTGGTAGAGCGGGTCACCTCCTCACCGGAAGGTCGGTGGTTCGATCCCAGGCTACTCCAGTCTACATGCCAAGTATCCTTGGGCAAGATACTAACCCCATGTTTGCCTACTGGTGATGGTCAGAGGGCCCGGTGGCGCCAGTGTCCGGCAGCCTCGCCTCTGTCAGTGCGCCCCAGGGCAGCTGTGGCTACAATGTAGCTTGCCATCACCAGTGTGTGAATGGGTGAATGACTGATTGTAGTGTAAAGCGCTTTGGGGTCCTTAGGGACTGAGTAAAGCGCTATATAAATGCAGGCCATTTACCATTTACCATATCATCACAGTGGACATGCAGACCTTTTTTCCTTCTTTCTTTGATTTACAAAAAAATCCTCTGCAGTGCTACATGGACACCTGTGCAGTAACCTGGTTTACCTAAATCTTGGAGAATATATAACGTCTTCTTTAATACTGAGCCAATGTTTGCCAAAGCCTGGATTCAAAGGACACAACATTGTTACATTTCTTCTAGTGAAACAAAGTGGATTCATTAGCCTCCTGTTTTTCTTTGTGTAAGTCTGTATATTTAATTTCAGTAACAATGACTCTACAGTAACGTGTGTCATGAGAGAGTGAATAATAATCACAGTAATAATAATAATAATAATAATAATAATAATAATAAATGGGACAGAGTACAGTCTACATTTGTGCTCACACAGTAACATGCTGTAAGTTGTGAATTTATGGTGTATAAATAAAATTTCATGAAATTAAACATTCCAGGTTTATTCATTTTAGACTTAATTGTAACGCGATTGTAACACAGATTCTATTCTGTTTTATTTTTTTTATTTCTTTTTTTTGTTCTTTACTACTTTCACAGATTTTTGTCTTTTTAAATTATATTTTATATGGCGGTTGCATTTTTAGCTTAGAGCTCTTTATCAAAAATAGACTCATAAGAGACACCCTGCTAGTCAGAAACCGTAATTAGATGTGCCTTTGGTGATTGTCAGGAATTAGACTGTAATCATTTTAAGCAACCTTAATTTGGCTTTTTAATGACAAAAGATCATCAAGTTTCGATTTATCCAATCTCCTTCCCTTATTGGCTTTCATATTTCTCCACTGTTACACCCCCCTATACTCTTCTTTTTTGCTTGTTCAGTTTTCATATTGCCCTTACACTTTGTCCTTTTGTCCCTCTCTCATTCCAGGAGTGTCCAAGTGGTGTCGTAAATGAAGATACTTTCAAGCAAATATACTCCCAGTTCTTCCCACATGGAGGTGAAGTGTGTGTGTGTGTATGCTGCGATGTTTACATCTATGTTCAGCTTTTTCTCTGCACGGTTTCCTGCCAGTGTATCAGCAACTTTTTTCTTCTTCTCCTGCAGATGCCAGCACCTACGCGCACTACCTGTTCAATGCATTTGACACAGGACACACAGGATCCATAAAGTTTGAGGTTTGCTTTATACGCACTCATTTGCACTCATTACATCTCAGCTCTTTGATATTCACATCCCCTGTGCTTCCCTTATACAGTTTGTCATTCTGTATCTGCTTCTTTCTCCATCAGGACTTTGTAACAGCTCTGTCCATCCTGCTGAGAGGCTCTGTCACTGAGAAGCTCCAGTGGACCTTTAACCTCTATGATATCAACAGAGATGGGTACATCAACAAAGAGGTTTGTCTTATCTTCTTCTTTTTTCCCTGTGTTGGGTTTTATTCATCGTAACTCATGGTGTCTGTGTTCTGTTTCACAGGAGATGACAGACATCGTCAGAGCAATATATGACATGATGGGGAAGTACACCTACCCTGTCTTGAAAAATGATGCACCTAAACAGCATGTGGATGCCTTCTTTCAGGTACCATCATCTGCTTCCTTTATTTATATTCAATAAAAGTAACAACATCAGCTTACCTACTTTACCTATCCAAAAGTCGCTACAGTAGAAGGACCAGTTACTGTGGGCTGCAATATCCACCCAAAATATACAAGGACCCAATCTCAACCCAAACTCATTGAATATGCATCCATCCATCCAGTTTCTGCCATGTATCTCTGTCTGATCTGCGTAGATTGTGGGGGAAGCACTCTAAGCAGAGATGTTCATACCTCTGTCTCCACAGTCACCTGTCCAAGCTCTTCGAGTAATACAGGAAGGTGTTCCCAAGTCCAATGGTAATTTTATAGTATGTTGGGGCTTCAGGCAAAAATTCAAATTTGGTGGGTATTATAGAAAGAATCCACTTATTTCTATAATACTTGACTCGGTCATATCAGCAGAGCTGGACACACTGACCTAATTTTAAATGTCAAAGTAAATAAATTAAATAATGTGACATTTGTAAAATTCATGTTATTCAACTGTCTTCCTCTGTAGACAAGGCTAAACAAGTAGCATTTATCTTATGAAAACCAGTTGCAGTTGGAGTGAGTGGATGCAGGTGGGGGTCCCTCGGGGAGGTCAGGTCTTTCCGACTGTCATTGCATACTGTAGTATGTCAGTCCTTTGCCCTGCCTGCCTGCAAGCAGCCTCTATCTAAGCCAGCTAAATCTTCTGTAACTTGCAGCTCACTGATCCAACTATTGATTTAAGTAGACCGATTTACTAAATGTGTTTCTAGCTTTAAAAATCACGTGTGCTTCCATCCGCAGAAAATGGACAAAAACAGAGACGGTGTGGTCACTCTTGATGAATTCATCCTTTCTTGTCAAGAGGTACTCGTTTGTTTGCTTTTTTCTTCAACTCACTCTACAGGCTTCTTCCACTGAGAACAGTTTAACTAATGGAAAAGCAGGAATTGCGTATAATGGAAAACATGATGGCTGACTACAGTGCTGTTGCTAATGTTATTAGTACATTTGCTCTCCCCGAAATGTCAGCGTGTCTGCACAAAAGACCACCACAGTCACAACAGTTTTGCTAACTATTTATTATTATTTAGCGAAGGCCTCTTAGATTTTGCAAGTCTCACTGTACACGCTATTAATTATGGCTGTTAGTACAGTTTTCCATCAGTATTTATCTGCAGAGATCATTAAAATTTTATGGACCGTTACTGCCCCCTAGTGGCCAGTAAAATGAATTAAATGGTGATTGTTGGTCGACTTTCTTTTCTCACAGTCACCACTTCTTAATTCCCCTTCGTCTTTGCACAGGATGAAAACATTATGAGGTCCCTCCAGCTCTTTGAAAATGTCATCTAGACACGAGGGAGATGGTGCAACAGACGAAGCACAGAATGAAAGAAGAGAAACGAACAACAGGAAAAAGAAGGAGGAGAAGGAGTGATGAGTAAGAATCTGCAAGCAAATGGAACAACCTAACTTGTGAGAGAAGGCAGACAAGAAGCTTGTCAATTTGGGTGTGACTGTTTGCCACAAAACCTTCTGGAAGTCATCCTACTGTAAGAAATCTAAGGCGACAAACCTTCACTGGTTTTGGAAAGCCTCCTTTAGACTAATTTGACCTTTCTGTGGCCACTTCTCTCATCTCCACCTCCTTCCCTCGTTTGTTGCTGTTGTCAGTGTCATCTTGGATGGTGTGCACTTAGTGCCACTATGTAAATACTGCCCCTCTCACATTTTGTTGAAGGCCTTTTTGAATTATGTAAAATTGTTACCGTGCAGGACTTAAATTCCTGAATGCAGCTTAGCAGAGACAGCATCCAAATGCACACGTTGCTCGTTAGTGGCTTAAATAAGAGCATTATAAATTTCTGTGTCAATACAAAGAACATGAGCAATATAGTGAAGCATGCACAAGAGATTCCTACAGTGTAATAAATGAATATGTGTCATAAAACTCGGTGGCAATATACACAACTTCTCGCTAAACGGTTAAGTTTGGGATGCCAGGTCTGTGTGCAGCATCTCACCGAGCCAGCTTGGCCGTTTTTAGACATAAATTCAAACGTAGGTCTGTAAAGGTTTGCAGAGCTGAACGTGTGAATGTGTCCCAGCTCGTGGTATTCTTAGGTCTTGTGACAGCTTGCAACAGTCCTCAGAGGCCTCCTTAACTCCTAATGTGTGTTCCAGTGTCGTCGGTCAGTGTTTGAATGTTGTAATGACTCGACTGTAGATATTTAACTGTTGTGTCTGTGGCTTCTTCTCAGTGTCTGGAATCACTGGTGTCTGTCTGTGTGTCTCTGACTATCTGTCTGTCCTTCTGTCAGATTGGATATAACCCTGTAATTATTCTACCTGCCACTCGGTGTTAAATAAAGATCCCATTTAGACGTTTCCCGGCATGCAGATGGCGAGCAATACGAGGATGTGCACGTGTTTGTGTGTGTGGTGTCCCGGTGTGAAGGTCCCGTTTGCCTGAATATTAAAATCTCATTTATTCTAGCATGTAGCTTCATCTTCAAATGAGCTGACTGTGTTTTTGCACGAGAGGCGAGGTTTGTCTTTAACTCTGTCTGTTGAAAACATCAACTCAGAGCGACCAAAACTTCACTGTGAGGGAGCGATGTTGAAGGGAGGATTACAGAGGAGGACAAAGTTGAGAGAATAAGACAGGAGATGAAAGTAAAGACCTTTTCACTGATTATGGAGGAATGGAAGCCATGTTTCAAATAAGAGCCATTGTTTTTGAAGACTGAGTAGTGCAAAAATACATTTATAAATGGTTTACTGTCATGCCTACTCACTGTGCTACCAATATAGTGATTAAAAAAAGCAAAAACAAACAAACCCCAGACGTACTTTCACATAGACGGACGGATAGACAGGCATACAGACAGACACACTTAAAACAGTCAGAATGAAATAATGTGTGTATTGAAATACTGTAAAAAAATCATTATATTTATCAATAAACTTTTCAAGAAATAAAATCAAGTAGCGTCTGCTTTTTTCCCCCCCACCATGTTGCTCCATACGGTTTTTCAGTTTTACACCTTATTATATGGTAAAACCTTTAAATAAGCACATGAGCAAAAGGGTCACAACAACATTTTATACTGTACACATATACAACGTAAGTACAAAAAGACTTGTACATTTGTGCCTCCGTTTCAAAGAACACGGCCCACAAATAAAGCATGATAATGTGCGTTAGGAAAAAACAAACTTCACCATCACTGAACATGCATCACTCCTTTTATTCCCCAACTTACAGCTCGTTTCATATTTTCCTCACCTCGCACCACCAAATCCAAGCATCTATTTTCTATTTATTACTGCTTAAAATAGCTTTTTTTTTCTTCTCTCTCTCCATAATGTAACACTGTTGTCATAATTTTGTTGGGGCACCATACCTGTGTATGTACAGGTGACTGTGATGGTGCACTGTAGTCTCGTCAGAGTGAGTACATCTATAAATGAAGGTTTAAACATCAGAACAATTAAGAATTAAAGAGGAAAATCTGAAGTAGCTTTAATCGTCGTTGTTTTGAGCAGACATTCTTGTTTTGTACTTTGATAGAAACACAAAGAGATTTAGCCTTTCTCATAAACACATTCCAACCCGTGTACTTTGTTGTGTGGCTGCTCAAGTGTAGGCCTTGCCTTTATTTAGATGATTATCCTCCCACTAAAATAAAATAAAAAAAAAGGTAATAACAGAGCCAGCTGTAATCAAGTCCACTATGTAGCGTAGACTAAGGCGATGGTCGCAATGAGAAACCACACCCTTACAAAACACTAATTCTTGCATCTCAATGTGGAGAATTAATTACCTCCATCGGGTCTCCTCTTTTAAGTACGAGCGCAAGAGGACGATCACATGGTGGCGAGAAATTTTATGGTGGCAAGTCTTTTTTCGTATCCTTTGAATTTGTGTAGTCCTGGTGTTTCCAAGTACAGAGCTGCGACATTTTGTCCAATAAAGTTTCTGCTTCAGGACACCATGACTTCAGGTCCACTTTCACAACCACTCAATAGGGTTCTTCAGTTTTTTGTTTTTTTTTCTGGTCACACTTTTTTCCCCTCCACAGTAAGGATCACGGTAAGTCCTACTGTCCTCATGTAGGTCTAATTTAATTAAAGTATCCTCGCAGGGCTGTTAGAGGAGGCTCAGTGATTACCGCTTGGTATCTGGTCTCTACTCCCTGTCCTCGGCCCAGGGTTGAAGGTTCTGCAGCGCATACAGGGAGGAGTTATGGGCGCACAGTGGATCTGACACCGCCGATTCGCTGAGGGACTTCTGGAGGGCGGACTGCTGCAGCTGCAGGATGAGGCGATTGGCCTGCTGACGCTCCGCCTCCCTCTCCTCGGCTGTCTGTCTCCTGAAAAATAAGAAAAAGGGGGGGGGAAAAGAGAGAAATTAAACATTATTTATGTTCAATAAGTATTTTTTTTTTAAGTCTGCGTACAATTAAAGGAGAGCGACAGAAAGTCTTGAAGTCTGAAGATTGCTATTTGCAAGATGAAAACAGCAGCTGTGCCTTGTTAGGAAAAAGGATGGCGGTGCAATAGATCTGTTGGAAGCATAAAAATGAACTCAGTAAAAATATTCCTGGGGCTGATTAATCAAATAATACAAAAACCCTCTTTTTATTATTTAATTTAATTTAGTTTAATTTATTTGTATATTTTTTTTAGAAGTTTTTAATTTTGACTTGGTCGGAATTTATAGTATTTAAACTTTAACATTATTTCCACATACTAGACATACTACACTAAACTAAAATTTGAATCTTCTCTGTAAATGTATAGTCACATTTATGTATTCGTTTTCTTTTGCGACTGAGTCCGTTAACAGGAAGATGTCACTTGGAAAGTGGAAAGTTTGTGTTTTTAGCGTCTAATAAAGAAGTCAACGATTTTCCCTGGAATTTTATTTAAAAAATGTTCCTATACGGGCACCACTTTTGACACACGTTATCGTGACATTTCATACCAACCTCCACTTGGTCCTGCGGTTCTGAAACCAGGTTTTGACTTGTGCGTCTGTCATCTTGAGACTTTTTGCCAGAGCTGCCCGCTCGGCGCTGGCCAGGTACTTCTGTCGATGGAAACGCTTTTCTAACTCACATATCTGAACTCTTGAAAAGGAAGTGCGAGGCTTTTTCCGTTTAGGAGGCGTCCGGTTCTGGTACGGGTGCCCTATTCTCCGCGTAACGGCGAATGGCACCAGAGCAGCTGCAGGAAGGAGAGACGGGGAGACAGCGATAAATGTGAGGTGAGATTTTATACAACAGCAGACAGACGATTTCTGTGTGGAAATGGAAGGCCACATATCACAGAAATCTGCCCTGTGTGACAACAATGCCCGGTTATGCGGTGCATATGTGAAATATGGTGACTTATATTATATTTATTAAGGGAGGTAAATCTGAGCAAGTCTTGAAACAAAGCAGTAATAAATAGCGAGTAAATATTTATTCTTGAAGTTGTGTGAACTTTAGATATTCGTGGCACTGGTAATTAGAGTAACAACAACAACAATCATTTTGGTCTATTATCGTAGAATGATGTGTTTGTATATAAAAATAACTATATAATATATAAAATATATGTATTGTATCAGGCCTGTGGCCATAAAAGCTTCCATCAATCTTAAATAAAATAGGCCACAGGACTATTTGTGTAATAAAAACGTTACAAATCCTCTTCACACACCCTTATAAATACAGAGAACTGGTTATAGCTTTTATTATTTTACATAATTGTGCTTCCGTTTCTTTCAAATGTATAAGATAAATCTCGCCATAGTCCAATAATCGGCTTATTTATAGTTATCTTTAATTCCATAAATAAATAAATTTATTTGACTTTCATGTGTATTAGAAAACTGCAACAATGCCAGGTTGTTTGGTTTAACAGTGTGACTGCACTGAGCTTGTTTTTCGCAAAAATATGACGCAGAAATTAAACATTCAACTTCTACAACAGAAGCCAATTGAACAAAGCGGATGATGATGTTTAATGACAGTCTGTAAATGTAGTGTATTCTAATATTTTTTAAAACAAAAACTCGCACAATGTTATTTATATTTAAGCCTTTTAAATAAATAACGGGCAAAGAAATTAAATAGGCTTTAGAGTTCTTCAGATATTGGGAAGAGGTGCTGGTTTTTGTAATGGCCGAGGAGCACTAACTACCGTTTTAAACATAAAATATTAACGAGGGGAAGTCATTAGTTCTAACAGCTGGCCTACCTGATATTCTGTCCTTGGCAAACCTGTTCCCTATCCAAGGGAAGCACAGACCTCCAAAGCCGGGAACAGCGCTTTGCACGGGGGCCGGGGGTCCCGGGGCTGTCACGGGTCTGTGGGCTGGGACGCGAATGACTCCCCGGCTGCCCAGACTCCTGCTCTCTCCGTATGAACCTGAAGCCTCCACCGGAGGCATTACGCCGGAGAGGGAGATCGAGAGCGCGGTATATGAGGGCGCATTGGCCCCAGTCGGGCTTCCCAAACTGTAATAACCGTCCCCGTTGCTTAAATCTGATCCACTCTGTCTTCCTGCCGTGCGCGCACTTTCCGGCTCAGTACCGGCTCCCAGAATCTGGTCGATGCCGAAGCTTATGGGCTCGTGATGGGCCGGTTTTGGAGGAGGGCTCGGCGCGCTTGGTGCTTGCTCCATTCCTCGCTCTGTCGCAAAAGGGGCAAGAAAACTGAAGCAGATGTTTTTAGGTGTGTTCGCTGTGGTGTCAAACTGTACCAAAAGTCATCATCAGAAGTGTCGCCATCGCTGTCCAGCCGTAAACCCAGAGTCCAGCGCGTCCCGGTTGTCTCTAAGAGGCCTCTTTCAGAGGACTGGGTCCTCTCTACAGGCTGTGGTGAAAGTTTGATGGGCGTTTGGAGAGATGTGACGTTCTGTCCTCCTCTCAGCGCGTCAAAACGCTCCGTCTAGCAGCTCCGTCCTCCTCCATCCCTCTCCACCTTTCATTGGCTGGCACTAGAATGACTGATTGAATGTCAGTGGGGGTAGGCCAACGATTTGGCACAATAATCAAGATTTCACATAACCACGGGCGTCAGCGTGTTATATATATGGTAAGATATGGCATCTTGATGTTGTCTGAGTGAGTCAGTATTTCATTTGGCGTTTCTTGTAATTCTAATAGAGAGCAGGGAGCAAGCAATAACTCCATGAAAATGTAAATGGAATATCGAAAAAATCGGACCCGGGGGGAAGGACCAATGTTCTCTGCTGTTTGGCGACAGATTTTAGCATTTCAACCAAATAACGTTTTGTCATTTACCTGTCAATGTTCTGCTCGTATCCAGAAATACATCCTGAAAAATCACTTTTTTCAAGTTTTGTAGTAAATAAAGGAAAAACTTTTTGCATACCCTGAAGTCTGACGAACTGAAAATTCTGCCCATTTCCACTTTTCAGGCTAGACGCAAAGTACGAATCATTTGTCCTCATACTGCCGCTGTCATTTCTTGACACATGTGGAATGTGCAAGAATAATAAGTTCACACGAAAACTGGCTGAAAGCTATTAGAAAAAAACCCACTTGGTGATATAATCCCCTACAAATAATCTTCACCTTATAAAGAACTCACCAAAAAGGAAGAAGATACATTCCCAGTTTATATTTAAATCCTTCACTTCGTCCGCACCATATAATCAAATACAAAGAGTTAGTTATTACGATTTGCATTTTTTAATATGCCTTTGTACTCTGGCAGGTGGGTAAAATGTCGGACTTTTAAATTTGGACCAGTAAAACGAAATTCGGTGTCCGTGAAGTGTCACACTTAAAATTTTAATCTTACCACATTATTGCCGAGTACAGAGAGACTGTGATCACATTTTCTGGATGTTTAGGTGTGATGTTACTAAACAATTTCCAAACATTTATCTCATGCTCTGGTTCAACTTTTCTATTAAATGTGGGAAGTAATATCATCTTACGAGAGGCAAATAAACACCCTAAATCCATGTTAATAGCACTCCAGTGCGTAATTACGCACATCCAATTCATGACATGACACCCATCATGTAGCTCTTTAAAACAAAAAAACGACAGCAGCCTTATTGAACGTTGGCAGAATCACCAGCACCTATTGAGCTTGGCAAAGCAATACACGGCCTTATTTGTTCCTGGTAGCCAGTGCCACATTAAATGACCTGACAAGGGAAAGCCACGGGCTACTTCAGATAAAGTGTCCGGACTCTGGAAACTGCTAACCGCTCAGATTCAATGTAACAGGCGCCCAAAGTGACCGGGTAATCACATTTTCACTAACTTGTCTCACGGACAGACAAATGCGCGTGGGGTTGGGATGCGGCAGGTGGCTTTTTAGGCGATCACATTACAGGACTTTAACAAACTAGTAGCTACGCAACATACTCATTTATTGACAAGGTGGTTTATATTCGTTGGCGTTTGTTCAGGTATTTAATCCGTGATTGGTTTGGAACTGCTGCATTTTAATTGCTGAATTAAATTATTTAAACACATTGTTTAACATTATAAAGATTCTGTTGTTTTCTTGTGTTTTTGTGCGCAGTTTTTGCTACTATCGTCAGTCTATTGCTGTTTTTAAATCAACAACAATTATTTTAAAAACTGCAGATTATATTCTTCGGGTTAATTACATTCAAATAGTTAAATTCCAGTTTGTGATGTCATACCATGCAAAATCAAACACGAAAATCATATATATATATATATATATATATATATATATATGTGTGTGTGTGTGTGTGTGTGTGTGTGTGTGTGTGTGTGTGTGTGTGCGTGTGCGTGCGTGTGTGTGTGTGTGTTTGTTTTTGTTTTTTTAAAGAACCCATATCTCGCCCTTTACAATAAAGTCTTATGAAGCAATATGAGATGGGACAAGGCCCGGGGTGATTGTTTGGCAATATGGACAGAGTGTTGGCTGCTTCGCCCTGCCATATGTGAGCTCACCGGTGGCTTTTGATGGGGGAGAATTGGTCTGTTATAGCTGTCATCATTTCAGACATTTTTATGTTTCTTCTCTTGATGACATTTGCAAAGATAATTCCCTTATGACGGAGTTGTGGACAGAACACAACACGCATTCAGCTTCTTTTAATTGCGCGGACACTTTTTTTTTTTATAGGATGAGTCACACCTAGATGGCAATAACTGCTGAATAGCCGTTTCGTGAAAATGAATAATTATTTTATTTATCCTGACTCCAACACAGAGTGAAGGTAGTCCCACCAGTCCGCACAGAGCAGAAGGCGCTCTCACTCGCTGCAGATGCTGGGTGTTAGTAATCTGGTGTAATCCAGTGATTATGATTGATTATGACACGTTATCCCTGACCTTCCGGGATTCCACGATGACACGGGTTGTCCAAAAACACACCAGGAGAAACCCCAGCTCGCATTCTGCCAGGTTTATAAATTCACTGATCGCGAGAATGCTGAATAAAAAAAAAGTACCGGACCTTTTCATTGGGTCGTGGATACAGCAAGAAAAAAAAATTATATGTAAAAAAAAAAAGATGCTGAGCGTCCATTTAAAAAGCAGCCTTAAGGTGATCTCGTTTAGACCAAAATATTTAGGCACTGTTTCCGAAAAACCTACCGCCGGTACAATTAAGATGCACATCAATCCTCGTTTTTTTCCACAGGCAATATAAAGCTGACACCCTGATTCCAAAAGTCCAAAAAGAAACGACAACAAAAGAGTGAAAGAGTGCGATTTGTTTGAGAAATTACCACTTGATCTGCATAATCGGGGGTCTGGGCTGCAGCTCGGTACCCGGGGGCTGCGTTTTTATTGCGCGTCTCTTCGCCGTTATCAATTTCAGCAGCGCGCCTGACTTTTTAAAAGGGGGACGAGGCCGGCTGCTTCTGAATAATGAATGACACGCTTTTATATTGTCGCTAAAGTGCCCGTGATGTTACAATATGAAAAGGCAGCGGTAAGTAATAGTGCATTTAAAGGGGATGTAGTGTATTATTATGATGTAAAAGAGAAGGAGAGAGGCGAGAGGGGGAGAGAGAGGGAGATGAGTGGAGAGCAGAACCCAGAGAAAGAGAGAGATTGTTTTATTACAATAAGAGGAGATGAGTTTGCCTCGCAGCGAAATGGGGACCAGTTAATGAAACTTTACCGCAGCTAACGATTTCCCCTCCCTCGCTCTAAAAACCGCCCTTATGAAATATTTAAACTATTTAATATAGGTGGTATTAAGCTGAAAGACACTGGCATTGGCCATCTGACAACATTTACAAGGCTGTGGATTTTTCTAAAGTTGGGTAAACAAAGCTTTACGGCCTGCTTTTTTTTTCTCCTCGGCGCACATACACCAGAAATCGTGTAGTAAATCACGCTTACATTGAGCGCAATATAGTGAAAATGTGTTTTACTGTTGGGAGACTTGATTTAGTCTAATTTACACTTTTCTCCATACCCACGCCATGCGTCTTTTTTCCCCCTCACAGATGCAGCATAAGCCCGTCTTGTCTGTAGGGGGGGGGGGGTGCATGGCCCCAGTGTGGGGGGAGATAGTGTTTCATATTGACATGCTCAGTGGGATTGTTGGATGAGAAGAGAGCAATGGGATCCCCCATCAGGGACACAGACAGGACCATCCTCATCCCTGGGCTGTCACAGGAACACTGCTCTGTGCTCCTGTGTGGACACTCTTATCTGCAAGACACTTAAAAAGCAGATAAACCATGTAAAATGTCACCGTAAATGTCAGTTATATGGCCTGGTAGATATTAAAGGGTTTTAATGACCAAATATGAAGGTTGTAATCCCAAAAGATTCTTTTTATTGGAGGAAATCTATTTTACATTTCCCTAAAAGACAGATGACAGCACACCTTTTGCCTTTTAAATGTTGTAGGGCCTGATTATAAAAACGTAGTGGTAGATCTTCCTGTGCGTAGATAAGACACAAGTTTATTATTTATTTAGTTATTTATTTATAGGGATGGTATTTGTTTCAGTGAACGTTGCATTTTTGCTAAACTCAAAAAACAATGTGCTTTGGCTTTGTGTGTGTGTGTGTGTGTGCGGGTGTGCGGGTGTGTGTGTGTGTGTGTGTGTGTGTGTGTGTGTGTGTGTGTGTGTGTGTGTGTGTGTGTAGACCATGTTAGCCTGTCTGATGGTTGAATGCATGGCTGCCTCTTCACGCTGGTTAAAAGTCAGGGAGGGAGAGTCGGAGGGAGGGGGAGGAAAAGAGTGAGAAAGGGAAGTAAGTAACCGCACAGACATGGATTATAGGGATGGACAAGAGCAAAAAAACAGGATGGATGGGTGGATGGCTAAGACTTAGATGTGAGAGAAAGAGTTAAGGCATTAGTCGAGGGGGTCATTTAGGGCTGATGATAATTGAGCACATGGCTTGAGTTTGAACAACAGGATTCTCAAAGCATACTTTTGTCTTTGTGTGTGTGTGTGTGTGTGTAGCTGTACATTTGGAAGTTGACCTGTTAGATGTGAGCTGAAGGCTAAGTAAAAGTTTCCCTGCTTTTTAGTCTCTCATCACACTCAATAGCTTTCAAAGGGATCTGCCATTGACAAAATGACTGATGCAATTAATAAGTGAGTGTGTGGTGTTTTTTAAATTTTTTATCTTTAATGACTGATTTATGTGTGCATGTCTGAGAGAGAGCGTGCCAGGGTGGGCTTGTGCTTAAGAGCAGCTGAGTGCTCTTGAATGCCCCTGGTCGTGGCACTAATGTGTTAATTCATTACTGCTTGTAGTCAGCTGCATTGTGTCAGAGCAGTGTTTCCCATCTCCCTCTGTCTGTGTTCTCTCCACTTCATAAAAGCCGATTATGCTGCATGTCGCCGCTGTTCCACCCGTTCTCTCATGCCTCTTGACCTCCTCACCCCTCCTGTTGCCTGCCCGCGGGGCGCTCATGCAGGGGAGCAGAGGAGGGAGGGACTGAGGACCAGCTGCCACCAGCCATAGAGCTCTGGTACCTGGCAGAGGCAGCTACTCTAGCACCCTGCTTTGCTGGGCCTTCTGGCCCCTCAGGGTGGGGGCTGGGGAGGACACCAGGCTCATGCCACCAGCCCCACCTGTCTTGCCCCAGGCGTAGTGTGACCGATTAGACACACACACTCAGATATATACGGCGTTTCCCTGCGGAATGAGTCTAAAAATTTGAGCTTTGATCCAACGTGAAATGAGAATATTGCAGAGGCCGCAGAAGTTGTGCGGTCCAGGGAATCTTTCATTTGAATTAAAAACGCAGCACTATTACAAACTCTTTTATATGCTTTGTGCATGCGCCTGTATTAGGAAATAGGTCTATATTTAAATACATAAACAGATTTCCTCAACACACGCGCGCATATAGACATACACACACTATTGCAGTCCTCTGCACACTCTCACACGCACACACAAGGATACACAGAGGCACTTTGCTGTGAGGCGTGAAAGAGCGAGAGCTAAGTGAGGCCACTCCAGAGCACTATTCTCTATATTGATTTCCCATTATCAGACCCCAGTCCCTGTGGAGTCATTAGTACTGGGATCAAACAGACAGACAGAGAAGGAGACTAATACCAGTCACTTACACCAGCACAGGGAGATCACCTTACCTCCCCGAGGGTAGGAAGGCCAGAGAGGAGCATAGGAGGAGAGGAAACGAATGAGAGGGGGGTAGTGGACGGATGAGTGCAATGGGCTAACAGATGGAGATGGCAATGTGTAGAGTGAGAGGAAGAGGAAAGAGGTGGGGTTTCGAAGTGGAACGTTCATGGGCAAATGGTAGACACCTTTGATCACTTTATTTGCCCATTCTGTTTCGTCTGTTGTGGTGGAAAAAGCTTTTGCTCGACTTTTTAGCTATAGACATCTGCAGCAACCCACAAACATTTGCCTTTTGTTTTTTGCTTCATAGATCTCATTATGTTTTCACAGGTGACTTTTCTCTTTGTCCAACCTTGTAAAAGCTGGCCAATATAGCTCCTCAGCCTCCTCTCTGTCAATAATTTTATAGTAAAGATGCAATGATGAATGGTTTTCATGTAGCCAGCAGCTGTCCCCACACCGGAGAGAGAGACAAAGAGGGAAAGAGAGAGGGGGACAAACAAAGAGAAAGAGTGAAAGAGGAATATGAAATGTGAGATGCTCATTTTGGTCCCTTGCTTCATAATTTCTGTGGATGTATTTATTCTCCATGGATTCAGCGGGAGCAATGAATTCGTCGTATGAATCAACACCATCAATCTTATTCACTTCTGCCTGCCAGCGAGCCCTGGAAGTGGTGGTCAGGCTTCAGTCCGCACTCTCAGATCGGGCCACACTGACACACACGCGCACACACACTGCTCAGATGGGGGTGACCCTGGCCTGACCCCCCTGCTGACCCCCAATCTGTTCCCCAACCTCACACCATGAGAGACCGGGGCACACTGGGATAGGGACACACACCCTCAAAAACACACACGCACTGGCACATTGTGCGGCGTGTGATCTGATGGATATTTCCTCAGACAGTACCATGTGTGTGGGCAGAGTGCGTGCGGACACCATGCTTACGTGTGTGTATCTAAGTGTGCGTGGTGCCATAGCCTCTGCCCCCTCCCACTGGTGTTAATTGATTCTTGGTGCGCTGTGCTGATTGGTGTGAGGACCCCTAGAGGCGGGCTCAGTTCATCCCCCCCCAACACACACACAGCATGCCCCCACCCCATTTTATGTAGCACCTGACTCACGCACACTCTCACACACACACACACACATACACAGTACACACCACACAGACATACAGTATCTGTATGTAATGTATGTCCACAAACTGTTAAGAGCGCATGTGTTGACTGTACTGGTGAGAAAATACACATGCACA
>VOQK01017172.1:2939-12966 GCA_015052645.1 Benitochromis conjunctus
GGTATTCAAATGATTATTTCTATAGATCTATATAGCACCAGATCCCAACAGCAAGATTCCATTAAATTGTGCATTTTGCATTATACTGTCATGTGATAAATTACATGAAAGTATTATATGTAATTAAATTAGTTAAAGTTGGCATTCTAGGGATACATTTTTTTTGTGTACCGATTCCAAATTAATTCCAAATTTTGGGTCAAATCATAAACAATATGTATGGAGGAGGTCATGAGAGCGATGCAACAGTGACAGCCATCTGTAAAACCCTATGGGAGCTCTGTCATGGTTTGGGGTTGCATGTCAGCCAGTGATGTTGGGATTTTGTCAAAAGTGATGAAATTATGAACACTGAAAAGTATAATAACATTTTGGTCTACAGTGCCATTTGAAAAGTACGATTGGCAACAGCTTCATTTTTCAGCACAACAGTGATCCCAAACACATAATCAATGCAGTAAAAGTACACCTGGATTAAAATAAACAGTGGTGGTCAGTTTAACTTAAACAAATAACTAGTGAGAACAAATGAAATACAATTTTTTTTTTTAAATCTTCCAAATAAAACATCATATGCTGTATCTGTGGTTTCTTTTCTACTGTCTAAAATTACCCAAGTAAGTATTTATGGAATGAAATCTGGGACTGCAATAGCGATTTAAACTTAAAACATAACTAACGGTTACAACACAAGCTCGCTCAAATGACACATGGTGAAAGTCTTACAATTTTTCATGTGAGGGAATAAAAATCGTGGCAGAAACAATGCATTGATCGAAACTCTCACATGTCATTCAAAAGAGCTTGTTCAGAAAATCCCATTTCAAAACCTTAACCTGTGATTTTTTTATTCAATGTACTTGTAGATAAAATAAAGCTATATACGTGGTTAACAAATGAAAAACAAAATTGTGTTGCAACAGATTTGTCCTGTTTTACATGTTCTTAGCGTTTTTGTTTATCTGATGTTTCTCTTTAAACCCAGAAACCAGTGATTGAAACACTTCAAACAAACAAAACCACACTGCATCCTGTTCACCTCCATTATCAAACATCACAAGATCAAAAATGACAAAAGTCTGTTTAGTCTTGGCTCCTTGCAGTCTCTCAGGGGAGATTTGTAAATCACTGTCCCAGAAACAGGTTGCAGGCAATGAAGCAGACCACAAAGCAAACTCAAATAAAAATACAACATTGTTTGAAGTCACCATACGGCCTCCTAGCAGTAAATGGGTCATGCCTCAATATTTCTTAAAGTTTCAAATTATTGCACAGACTTGCCTTGTTGAACTTTCCCTTAATTTAAGGTAGTGCAGTCTGGGCAAGTGGAAATAAGTAGCGTATGAAGGAAAACATTTTCTTTGGGGCTCATGTTGTTCTGTGGTATTATCTGTTTCCTTGCCTTAGAGTTTCCTCTATTTCTTCTGTCACTTTTCTTCATCCGTGTTCTCTACAGATAGCATTTTCAGAGTCTCGCCCAGTCCACCATGTTGCAGGATGAAACATCTCAACAACTTTGGACAATCGCAATAAAAATGCATTTTTGTTTAAAACATGCCACATCTGCTACATATTCTAGGTGGTTAGAGTATACGCTTACTTTAGCAATACCTTTAGCACAAACGTGGTGTTGGCATTTTGGATTTTACTTAAATGCTCTGAAACTTGGTAAAAATAGTGTATAGTACACATTTTTGGAGATGCTTTCTAGGAGATGTAGCAGCACGATATAGGTGGAGAGATGTGTTACAAAAAATGATGGATATCAGATAACGAACTAACTGTGATGCACTGAACTATCATCTATTTTCCTGATCAGATTAAACCTTTGGCCTTGGGTGCCAGTTTAACTCACTGGTTGAGCAGGTAATCATATTCTATTTGGCTGAAATGCAAGAGCCCATGTTCAGACTGACCTATGGCCCACTGCTGGATGTCTTCCCCTGCTCTTTGTCCACTCTTCACTGCTGCACTATCAAATAAAACACAAATGTATCAAAGAAAAAAACATGTCATTAATTTTATTTCTAAAGAAATACCCACAAGGTGAATAAAATTTCCATCAGCCTTGAAATCTGTGTTTGCTGATTCTTGGTAAATGTTCACATGGTAACACGTTCAAACTTAGCTGTGTCTGTGAGACCATGCAAGTTTATACAGTTGTGGTCAGAAGTTTACATACAGTCATCATGGGCATAAATGTCATGCAGTTTTGGGCTTTTAATTTTACCATTGAAACATAATTTAAAAAGTGTAAAATTACCATAACATCTATTCCCATGATGAGTGTATGTTAATTTCTGGCCATGACTGTAGGTGTTAGCATTGAGACCAAAGCACTTCTTACACCACTGGGCTTCTGTTTTTTTATTTATTGTGTATTTATTCCTTTATGTTGTTTATGGTGCACTGTTGGTGTATGCATATTATACTTAAGTGCATGCTTCATATAAACCAATATAATCTCCGCACCAGTTAAATGTAGAGCTACTGAATGCCAGTGCTCTGATTTCTTTTAAATAAAGTATTTCTCTACTAAAGTGAGCAGCTGTGCATTGCGACCAGGTCAAAGTTCAGCACTGGGTTAGCAGCATGAACTCTAACACTCTGACAGCTACCAGTGTACTTCCACCTCCAGCTCATTTTCCATTGCACGCTTGTCTTAGTAACAACAACATTATCAACATACAGTAATATACGCCCAACATCTGAACTATCAAATATTCATGCTGTATTCCTGTACCTAGGGCTGCCTGAAGCCAGCAGAACTGTAGATCTTCATAGGAAACATTTACCCTTTTGTCATTTTTTAGTATACATTGCTAATAGCTAGGGTATAAGACAGCATTGTGGATTATTGTCCATGTGTGGTTTGACTAGCGGTAAATCTGCTGCAGACAAAATGCAAAACCATCGCCTATGCATGTTATGGGAATATTAAAGTAAAGGGATAAAACAGAGAAAATAGGCAGAGAGGTGAGGGGAGGAGAAGGGAGGGTAGTGAGTTTATGAATCCTGCTTTAATGGCACCACATTATTCAGAAGTCCTCCAGGCCAAATCCAGCTGTTCGCTTGTAGCCCCTTGCTTGCACTCACTATTATTTTCTGCCTCTCTTTTCCCTTTTCTCTCATTCTCCTTCTCTGTTGGTCTGACTCAAATTTGTGTTTTCTCTCTCTATATTTTTAAAAGCTTCTCCAACCCACCTCTCTCTCCAACTCTCCCTCTATCCCCCTCCGACTTCCCCTTCTCTCCTCACCTCCCTCTGCCTGTTCTGTCTTTCCCCTAATCCCACTCACAGTAGTTGAGTGACAAACCTAATTGGAGTGCAGAGAAGGTCCAGTGGGAAAGAAGACATGAAGCAAAAGAGACACTTACTTCTGTAAGGAAACATGCAACACGAAGAGGCAGAGACAGTGATGGCCAGTCAAATAGACTAGTGGGAGAGAGGCAATCAAAGCAGACTGAAAGCGTGTTGTATGTGACTGTAAGTGCATACGAGAGAAAGACAGTTTGCAAGTGAGTGATACGTTGTTTAGACCTGAAATGTCAGGTTCCTGAAGTAAAGTTTATCCACATGGAAGCCATCAGTCATCTTGATTTTAAATTTGTTACTAATGAGTTGTGTTAGATTGCGTAGTTCTCCTTGAAATACAATATTGTGTGCCATACAAGCTTTAGTGACTTACTAACAACTGCTGCCATATTTGTTTTTTCCTAGATATGATGACGTTTCTAACTGACTGAAGAAATCCACTGGATTATTGGATTATTGGCAACATGACTGAAGGGTGATCATGCAGGGATGCCTTAGCATAGCAACACCCAATATGTGTAGAAAAATGGCTCACTGTAAATTTCAAATTCACATTTTTATGTGCCGCTAAACATTCAGTTCAGTACAGATGGAAATATGATATCTGGTTAAATCATTCCCTATCCAGTTACAATTTACAATGTGGCACGCCTTTAATTTGGCAAGACAGAAAACAAGCACTGCATTGTTTATGTAGGTCCTCAGTTATCCAGGTCATGGTAGTCTTGAAAGTTTGAAAAAGAAGGAAAATGGTTTGTGAAGGCGTTTCACTACTCATTCATGAGGCTCTTGAGGCCTAAAACTGTTAGGGTGCCTGGGTCGTCGACCCAGTGTTTTGTGTTTTTGGTTCTTTGGTTCTGTGTTTTTCATTATGTTGAGCTTTCTTTGTCTATGAGTTATAGTATCGTTCTAGTTTAGATTCTCTGCGTGGTTTATGTTAGAATTTTTTAGTTTTCTGGTTTCTGTCTGTTCCATAGTTGATCTGTATCTCCTTGTCAAGTCCACATCTCTGTGTTGTGTTTCCTGTTTTACTTTGGAAGTCCGTGTTTTATGTTATGTATCTGGTTTCGCTATGACTGGGCCTTTAATTATTAAACCTTCAATAAACTACCGAAGATGCACAGGAACTCCAACCAGGGGAAACAGAATAATAGATGGAACAATATTGTTGTCTATGTATGTAAACTGGCTCCTCCCAAGGACGAAACATTCATAAAAAAACTGAACATTATAACACACATTGTGCAGTGTAGTAAGGAGCACTCAGACTTTACATAGGAGAAACCAAACAGTCATTCCATAAATGTATTGGTACAATATAGGAGCGCCACTTCAACAGGACAAGTCTGAACTGTACACCTGCACTTAAAGAAAAAATTAAACTATTCTGAACATGCAATTGTTCAAATTTTTGACTTAAAAGACAGATGTTTGGAGCAAGGAGTAAAGGAGGCCATCTATGCTGACTATGAACGACGATTGTTGAACACCGCCACTGTCTTGTGATCCTTTCGCAGGCATTTCGATCCCCACATGCCCCTTGCTTCAGGTGACCTCAGTAGCTCAGGGTGGGACAATGTCTCATAAAAGTTTCACCCACTGCTCCCAGTGATGGTAATGACCTACACCTGACTCACATGACCAGCAATGGGTCAATAACCCTCATCACACCTCCAAAGGGGAAAGCCCTCACTAATGGTTAGTATTTGGAATTATTTCCTCATAACTTTATTTCATTAAATTTTTTATAATTCAGACACATTCATATTTTTTAGATCATGAGATGAAAAGTCTCTTGAATACAACCATGCTAGCCAGGGTACTTGAGTCCCATTTAAAAGTTTTTATTTTGACATAATTCAGTGTAATGAAAAGTTATGAAAAGAGTTAGTTATCAATTTCGGGGTTTTTTTATGTTTTTTAAGTCATATTTTGAAAACTCCAAAAATACAGCTTCAGCTGCTGTTGGAATAGTCTTTAGAGTTGTACATAGTGTGTCTGAATGTGTGGTGCCTTTTAATAAGTGAATACAGTGAAGTGCACCCCATCATTGTGCAGGATTGACAGACAGTGACAAGCAATTATTGCTAGAAAAAGCTTCAGGTTGCATGTGCAAAGCCAAAGATTAGGTGAGTTGTATGGGAACATTTATAGTCAAATGTGCTCAGCATGCGTGGGAGTGCCCCGGGCTTTAGCTGTGGTTAGACCATCAAAGATGCAAAGTGTTGAAAGTTATTGTGAGACTTGGATCTTGTTTCTGTAAACCTCACAAAATCTCCCAAGCACATGCAATCACTACCAGAACCCACCGAAAAAATCTGAAAATATTAGATGATTGATTAAACTTTTAGCTAAAGCTCCAATACAAAGCAGATCGTGACAACGATCTATGTTTGAGCTGTCTGAAAACAAAGGACTCTGTGTGTCACTGGGATTTAAACCAGCTCAAGTCATTGAAAGTTAAACGAAAAATAACCATTAGAAGATGTTAAATGGAATAATTAGCTGTCAAAAGGCAAGCTGTGGAGCTGCCTAAGAATCCATCATGAGGAAGGCTAAAATCCCCTGGTTTACGTTATAATCCAAGCTTTCAGGGACCTGGGTGATATGGTCACTTTTTTCTATGACTGCATTTTGGCTAGATTAATTGACAAGCTTGTCAGAGGAGTTAAAGCTGTTTGGGGGCAGCTTAAAAGTTATGCCCTAGGATGGAAAATCCGTGGCTTAAAGAAATGGTCTGCAGCACAGCCAATATTGGTGACAGTAATCAAACCTTGTCTGTGTGTATGAGTCTGGTGTTTGTCTTGTTCTGTGTTTTTCTGCATTGTGTTTGTGAACGATTTTGGAGTGTTTGTATGTAAGGTGGATCTGATGTTGCAGAGCTAAAATTGCAGGATTATTACTTGAAGTGTTTCTATCTAGTTTTTCAAGCATTCTAAAACATTCAATTGCCCATTATTGTTCTGGCCAGTTTCTTGTTTAAGTAGATGCTACCTGACCATTTGAGGACTTAGATTCTGCTCTGCAACATAATGTCCTTCCTTGAACCTGGTTTTATCTCTCTGGTTTGTGAGAGTGGTAAATTCAAAGCTAGGGAAAAACCTTCTTTAGCCTTTTGAAGTTCTCAGACCTGTTTGCGTGAAATCAATCGCAGGCACCTTTTTTCAAATGCTTCACTTCAAAGTGCTGTCCCATCCCACTGCTGCTGCTAAGGCCTTCTGCCATTTTCAACACGGCACTCAGAGATTGGTACCTCTCGGTTCTTAAGTAAGATTCTGCTCTCTGATTACAGTTCCTCTAGTTGAGGGATTGTTAATGGCTCATGAAAATAACTGACCCTGAAACTATGGATGCTAAGGTGCTTTATTTAACTTCTACCATGGCCACAAGGGAGGAGAGGAAGGGGAGAGAAGATAAGATGTAGAGGAATAACTAAACAGAGAAAAGAAGGCTGAAAAGCAAGAGTCCATATGAAGTGTTGATCTTAGTGAGACATATTACAGTGGTGTAAAGAAGTGACACTTTTCTTGCGTACTATATAACACAAGCGCAATTTCCAAATGTGTGCTTGAAGTAATTCTTTAAGGGTCACACATCCTGATGTTGTAATTGGTCTCTTGTGTCTAGATGCTGCTAGAACATTTGGAGTGCCTCCAGGCGTGGGGTCTTTATGTCTGCATGTGTTACTCCATAAGCAGGTGATGCGGAAACAGTTAAAGAGTTGTAAGGAAAAAACACAATGAGTGGATGGCACGGGTTCACAAAGAACCATTCCCACTGCTGATGTACTAGCTATTTCACGTCTGTTTCATGAATTATTAAAAGCAAAGCTCTTTTGTGTTTCCCATAACAAAAACAATGGAGACAAATGAAGTAGGCCAAGGGAAAGATGGAATCTGCATGTGATTGTTTGTCTGTGTCTCCTAAGCTACGGCATGTAACCAGTCAGTTATTGGAGTAAAGCATCGTCTCTTTTAGTCTGCTGTTTATTCATCTTTGAGATGTTAACATAAGAATATTTTATTAACGTTATAATTCTAATAGTATCCCCATATCTGATTACAAGACTATCTGACAATCTCATTTCATATTTGTTATTAAGTTCTAACATACAACATATATGTGCCACTAGTTCGGACCTTCATATATGCATGTCTTATTCAGGTTTCACAACATATTTTATGATTCTTTTTGTTTGTTTGGGTTTTTTTATTTTTGTCTTACACTACAGGATCTGTTTGGCCTAAAGTAAAATGATGTGCTGGATATAGTGCTGTGTAAAAGTATTCCTCATGTCTTTTTCTTTTTTTTTTTCTTTTTTTACATTTTTCATACTTACATGTTTTGGATCAAAAATAATAATATTATACAGAGACAAACAATATTTTTAAATGTTGATTTCCTTTATTATTTGGGGGGAAAGCTATCCAAACCTACCTGGACTCATGTGAAAAAGGAATTGCCCTCTAGCCTAATAACTGGTTAGTAGTGGGGTAGTAAGAACAGCAATCAAGCATTTGCAATAACAGGCGATGAGTCTTTCACATCACTGTGGCTAATTTCTGGTCCACTATTCTTTTCAAATTTGTTTTCATTCAGCTATATTGGAGGGTGTATAAGCATGTACAGCCCAGGGTATGATTGAAAGACACCAGATCTAATTTTTAAAATATATTTATGTTGTTGTTTGTTGTTTGTTTTTACCCACATTTAGCAGTATTTTATTTTGCAGTTTAACAGAAAAATGCACATGATTGAAGGATACACAAAGAAAGTGCCCACATCAAACAAATATAGTTTTGTGGTTTATATGTGTAATTGTCATCTCTGGATTAGTTTAAACATGAGTGGGGCGGGGTCACTTTGCCGCAGCTTTGTTTGCCAATTCTAGGAAGGTTTAGTTATCCATGATGGATATGATGAGTCAAATTAAAAAGGAAATGATATATAGTTTTTTTCCCCCACTATTTATGTATAGTGTTCCATAATGTTTCACTGTCATGCAGCACAATAAATGGCATTAATAATGCGACAACACACTGTTGAAGGTTTAGTCCAGGCAAAAAGAACAATTATCTTTCAACCAAAAAGCCTTTGATTAGTAGAATCTAATGAGTACAGGTTAAAAAATATTATTGTAAATATGATGATGAAGAAACACATTGTAATTGTTATCAAGTAAATGTGGATAGAAACAGAGAAAAGTCTCATCTTTCAAAGAAGTTACTACATTTTAATACTTTCTGAGGTTCACTTACACAGTGAGGAAATATTGCAGTGCTTATATTGCAATACAATTGTTTCTTCCATGTAACTGCTTGCAAAAATGTTAGTGAGTTAATCTTATCATTGAGCATACTGTTGGGTTACGTTATTATCATATTTTGTTAGACATGTTAACATTTGTAGCATGAAAAAGATATGACGGCATGGCATTTTCTATAATCTATTGATTATATGCGTGTTAACGTTGCCTAATTTTGTATTAAAAATACAGAATGAAATTTTAAAAAAATCATTCATTCATTGCTGGCCTTAAACTACCATAGCTATAGTACTGAGAGAAATGAAAATGTGGAAAATCTGCCTTTATGTCAAACCGCTGCATTCAGTGAACAAATGGATAAGCGCACACAGTTTCCCTAACACACAGTAAGTTATTACTATTCAGAGTGTCTATTGGCCATGATAAAGGACGCCAGGTGTCTTCCACACTTCTAAGAGTCCATAGGTTAAAATAGATTGGTGCTCTTTGTGGATTGTTTGTATTCTGCACTAAAGGGAAACCTTGAGCTTGAGAGTCTGGTCCTCTCCAGCACAGAGAGACACACGCCTAGTTATGCATAGCCAAGATGTTCACAAAAACACACTTACATGCACACACTTGTCCACAAGGGATTGTCATTCACACTTGAACTTGTATTCTGAGCACAGGCAACCTTGGTCCTTTACACCCCCACCAACACTCTCTATTCAGTGTTATCACGGGGATTCAATTTCTGTGTCTGGAGATGGGCTCTAGATTTCACTATGTCCATCTGTCTCCACAGTTGTCTTGGCTTTAGAACGTCCATTGCTCTGTTTCTCTTCACCTGACTTTCTTCCTCCCTCCATCTGTTTGCCATTTAGCGTCCCCTAAATGCACTGAATTCTGGGCTTTAGAGGTGAATTAAGTTCAGATTACAGCCATAGAAATGACAGACTATATTTGATTCTCTCAGTACCCCCTACACCCACCACACACACACACACTCTCCTCTTCTTGCTCTTCTGATATTTGTCTGTACCTTGGAATGAAATCATTTTGGTATAGGTAATCTATTGAACTTCAGACATCCATATGACACATGGAGATACACAGAGTGATTTATTTATGTGTGATGAATTTGAGCAGCTGTCTGATGGAGTGAGAAAAGAGGAAAAGTTTGAAACTTCAAAGGCTTGAGGACACAAGAAGAAAATCTTTCATACCCTGCACACATTGACGTAAACATACCAATTCATCTGCTTAGCATGACCATCTTTTACAGAATCTGTTTTTCTAGTTCCTGAACACTTTTGCTAAAGTATTTTAAATACTAATAAACAGTTTAAGACAATGCCCCATCTGTTCTCTTGGCACAGTTAATGGGACACAGTTTAACGGAGAGGGACAGTTGCACATTTACTGAAATGTGCAATAACACAAAAAAAAAAAAAGCAAGAAAAATTTG
>VOQK01017172.1:25183-35680 GCA_015052645.1 Benitochromis conjunctus
ATTAATAACAATAACAACAATAATACTTTATTGATCCCCTAAGGGTATCTTCTATTCTATTCTATTCTGTTCTAATGTAAATAAATATATCCTAAAAAGGGAACAGCTCTTATATTTGGCTGTTCTCTAGACAGTATGAAGTAGTTCCTTCATATACCGAGCCATAACTGAAGGCAACATAAGAAAGCTACAATTAGATATGCAACTAAAGATCCGTTAAAGGGAAATCTGTGCAGTAATAGAAAAATCCTGCCAATTTAAAAGTCAGCTTTGATATAGCTTAGTATGCTTTCACCTCCACCTTTGCATCCTGAAATATAGAGCCCTAAGTATAAACTAATGTGATTCTATTGAGAGGATAAATCTTCTTTTCTGAGCCTCCATAAATTCCCGTGTTGCACTTTAGTAGAAGTGTGCTCTAATATTTCATTATTATTGCCTCCACATTGAAACTTCCACAGGCCCATGTCTTGTAACACAAAACCATCATCAGAATCACAAAAATGTCTGAACCTTGAAAAATGATTTTATGGCTAAAGTCTGCCAACATCCAATAAAGAAAAGCATTCCAGATAATACAGCTCAAGCTACATTTTTATGGATTCCTTTGTACAATTTCTATAAATGAGCAAATTCTTTTGAATTAATGTGTATTATGAAGGGTAATTTCTTCCACTCCTCCACAATGGTTGCTATAATATTGAATACATTTGACTTATTTTGGATAATAACGTTTACAGTAAATAACCAGCTCATTATGTTAGTTTTGCAACAGTTAGTTCTGGACAAGAATGATTGATTGGAGCCTTGATAACTGCTGAAATTGCATTTATGCTTAATTAGAAATGATAGTCAGTTTAGAACAAAGGGAAATAAAGACGCCAGGGTACTTAAGTGCAACACATGTGCTCCTATGACATTAGCTGACCTAGACAATTATAAAGAAGGAAAAATTAACTTGACAATATAAGGCAACCAACCTGGTTTTGGACTCCTTTCAGACATGGCAAAGTCTCTGATATATAAATGACACCTTACATTGCATTAAGATGTCTGAACTGATTGCAATCTTAAGACGGTCTTATAGACACTTCAGATATCTACAGGGGAGCTACAGCATCCAGAAATTGTAGTCCTTGCTAAAATAATTCATTTGTTTTGATGACTTAATAATTCATCTGAGTTCATTACGTATTTAAATGCTGAAAAATGCACATTAATGGTTAAAATACAGAAAGAAACAATTTGAAATGTGTTAAAATATTTTAAGTTATAAGTTGTATTATTTGCGCTTTAAGTGGAAGAGTTTGGAATGCATGTGATGTGTGTTGTTTAATTCACAACCTTCTTGTTTACGTTTTGAAGTGTCCTTTATTATTCTCTTGAATTTTATTGCCGTGTACTAAAGCGCTGGTGGCTCCAGCCAATCCGGTGAGAGTTTCAGGTAGAGGGGTGGGATTAGCTGAGCGTCCTGAGAGGGAGATGAGCTACTGCTATGAGTGGACGCTTGAGTTTAGGCAAGCAACACGCTGTTACTTTCGTGGTTGATGACCAGTTACCTACCAAGAGGTAATTCTGAGAAGGTTTTATATGTGCTGACTTTGCTAACCGCGATTAGCTGCTAGCGTTTAGCCTGGTGCTTTTCTGCTGAGCTCATACTCTGCTCTGTAGGCCTATGGATGTGTTCAGCTAATGCTAGCTATTACTGAGATGCCATGAAAAAGCAAATATGTTGGTATTTAACTTGTTTATGTAATTCAGGAGGAGGAGACAGACATCTTGCTGGTGTGAAAGAGGCAAAGCTCGTGTGGTCCCTTCTCCTGGTGTGAACTGTGGATTTTGCGGTGGACTGTGTGTGCCCCGGCCGCGCCCTGCTGGCGGCCTTGACCCCTTTCCTCCTACTTGTCCCTTTGAACTATCAGGAGCTGTGAGTACCAATATTTGCACGTGCCTTTTATTTTATTGCTTGTTTTCAAGTGAAACAGTCATTTGGTTTTCGCAAACAAAGCACCCCAGTCACGACTCAGGCCTGCAGTGAGGGTTTTTTATCTGAATGTCTGGTACTAAGTGTGTGTGGGCCCACCATACTAATAATATTAGTAACTGTGGTGAATGAACAGATGATATGCTTGTCTTGTGGTTTATTTACATTTTGGGTTGTAAGCATCAACAAGGCAATATCAAAAGTACACTATACTGTAGAGACCCAGGCCCCGCTCATACATACATGAGATGGCTGTTACACCATTATGCTAAAAAAATGTAAATAAAGAGAGAAAAACAATAGACAGGTATGTTAAGGAGCAATGCAATCCCCTCTGTCCACAACTGAACACTACCTGAGCAATACCAGGTGCAAAAGCCCTCTTCCTCTGCTCCAGGAGGGCAGCACCTGCAACACACAATTTCTGGTATACTGCAGATCCTTTTGGCGCAAACGAGCTGTCGCAGATGTCTGAACTGAAAAGAGGTAGGGGCCTATCTGTCTTACACCAATGGCCTATTGCCATTTCCATACATAGACTGTCTCATGGCAAGTCTGTAGGCAAGGGAAATCATAGCTTTGATTCTTTATACAAAAATAAACAGACTGATGCAAATTCTAACTGGTAATGATTGTTCTGCAGGTCTAGAGACCATCTATGGAGAGCTTGAAACAATCATCATCATAGCGTTTGGTCAGGCTATCAACCCAAAGCCCTAACCATACGCCATCAAAACCACGCGCAGCAGTTTCTAACTTTCCATTTTTTAATTTTTTGCATTTTTTTGCTCTCAAAAAATAGATTTAAGGGCTACTTCTCAGACTCTGCAGGCCTCAGTTTTTATATTAAATTTAAAATTCCATGACAGTACAATTATTAAAAAAACAAACAAACAAAAAAAAAAACACTGAACGAGTATGGCTTGTTTGAACGGGTTGCTAGGAGAAGGCCTCGCCTCGTCCTTGGGTTGCAAAGTTGCATCTGAACTTCTGGAAGACCAAAGTGGAGATGTTTGGACAGAAGAGTGGGATACAAAATCCTCCACAACAATGTGAAAGACTGATAAAGTCAAACGGAAAAGGATTACTTCAAGTTATTACATTTGGTTACATTACTGTATTATTTTATGTTAAACTTTAGAACTAAAACCAGATTTTCTTTTTTTTAACCATGTCTGTAATTCTCAGAATTAGACCTTTAGCCATCACTGTATCCTCAACATCGTAGTTTACGCTGTTAAACCATTTTATAAGCTGCAAATAGGTAAGTAAAACTCCTTGTTTGCCTTCTAGTTCTTCAGACTTCCATTCCTCTTTTGGAAATATCCTCAAAGTACACTGAGGCCTAATGGGACATTTAATCCTTCCAGCAAGTCCTGAATTTATCCTAGGGTTTCCTCCCGGTTGGTCATGCCTAGAAAATCTCCACAGAGTGTCTAAGAGACTACCGTATTGTCCAGACCTCCCCTGGCACTTCTCAGTGCAAAAGAGAAACAAAAATCTGCTAGGGTTAGTTGCATGAAATGAAATCATAACCTTAACCCTTAGAGCTAAGTGTTAACTTTGAGACAACTGAAAAGTCTGGGCACTAATCAAATTAAAAAAAAAAAAACCCTCAAAATTACAATCTTGGTTTACAAAGCACAGAACAGATAGAAACAATTAAGACTGAAAGATTACAAAGACAAAATGGCAATGAAAACACGTTAGACTCCAAGGACTTATAGATCAATAAAAACCCCAGATATGTAACATAAGGACTGGTATGCAAGAGGCTTGTGTGCAGATTAAGGCCTCATATCTCTGTCTCATACTCTCACTTTCACACACCAACACTAGCACACACAAACATTCAGAATTGATGAGGACTTGTGTTTGACACGGGTGATGTAAGTGAGCTGAAACTGAGCATGAAGGTCAGAGAATTGCTTGGTGAACCCAGGCCTGCATTACTGAAGTGACAGGAAAGAAGTCTTTCTTTCTTCCTTTCTTTCTTTCTGTCTTTCTTACACACACACACACACACACACACACACACACACACACACACACACACACACACACACACACACACTGTATAGCTGATGGATGCTGTTTCAGTTGGAGCAGAAGTATCCTGTTGTTTTCTGCTAAGCACTTTCTGTTCAGCACTCATTGCCAAGAGTAATGGTCAGTGAAGAGCCCCACTGCTCTGAGTGTGTGTATGTGTGTGTGTTTGCGAACGGCACTTTTTCATTCCAAAATCTTTGTTATACATAACGCAGGCCTCCCAGTCTTCCTTTTGCTTAAGCACTGAAATGTCCATGTATGTGCTATGTATAGAAGATTTGCAAAATGTACAGTTTGCGTCAGTGGAAAACCTTTTGGCATTAAAAAGCTAATGTCTGGCTTTACTAAAGAGACACAGTGCAATGTGAAAAAAATGAAAAAAGGGGTATTATTTTTGTACTAGATGTGGTTATGATAGTGTTAGCTCTATGACTGTTCCTTTGTTGGAATGAGAAAGAGAAATGTTATCAAAAAGAGTGCATAATTGGCCCAGATGGAGCAGATTCCCAATTCAAGAAATATCCCAGGATGCATCTTGTTTTAAGGGTAGGAGCATTACTTTTTATACTGACATGATGGGTCTGCATGCTTTTAGTCACATTTCTACACTGAGATTGGGTACACAAAGAAAATGCCTGTCTTTTCTCAGCTGCACACACAGACAGACTTTGGTGTAGTTTCTTGTTTCTTTCTTTCTCTCTCTCTTTTTATTACTTTTTAAAAATTTGTATTGAAATGTTTGTCAAAATGTTGCGATTAATAGGACTGTGTCAGTGTGTTGGATTAATGTCCGAATATCACAGCACGTGATGTTGACTTTATTAAGTATGCACTGCTTCACACGACCTGCAGAAAAAAGCAACATCGTGGACCACGTTTACAAAAATGAGATATATAATATATTCCTTTACTCATACATGGTTCTGCATTGGATGGCAAATAATATTTTGTTCTTTAACACATCTTACAGTTTAGCTGTTACACACAAAATTCAGGTTTACATGGTGTAATAGTTTGTAGTAACACAGCTCTTCTCCACATAAAGCCTCTGCTCTAGCTGAGTCTGAGTCCTTAGGGTGACACACAGTCTCCATATTGAAATGTATATAAATTAGTCCAATGATTTTCTATCACCCGCAGAAGTATCCTATTTCATTTGTGTATTTTTGCAATTGTGGCATCGCTCTAATTTGTTCTGCATAGTAAATCTGGCTCATAGAATCATGTCATGTCATTACGTTCACCTATAACATTTCTGCTGTGAAACCAATGCTAGTGCCAAGACTACTCTGACTATCCTCATTTAACTTTTTCCATTTTGTTTCTCTCAAGTCGACTGACTAGATGGGGAAACTAAATGTGGCATATAAAGAAAAATATTTTTTCAAGTTTTGTGTGGAAGAATTTCTTAGGACGGGACAGAAGTTAGCTGGGAACCAAGCCTTATCACCCCACATCTGTGTCTGACCATGTGGCTCAATCTGAGCAAATCTCTGCAGCCATGTTCAAAAATCTTCTATGAAGTTTTTCTAGAAGAATGGAGGAATAGGGAGTTGCATGCTGATACCTGGGTAATTAAGACCTCATTAACTGGGAGCTTATTTGAGGTATTATTATTATTATTAGTGCTATTAAGTAATATGGACTGTCATAATTTTTTTTGTTGTTGTTTTATAATGCACAATTAATTTTAAGACCATGCACATAATTGTCATGTATGGGCTTATTTTGACACACAACCGCTACTCTGGAAAATGTGTCTATTCTAGCACACCAGAGCAACACTTGTGCGAGTGGTATCACTGGAACTTTATACGTGTGAAGGTGAGAAGTTTTGATAGGCAAAATTATTTTTATTGTGGGAAAAAGTATTCTCCACTTCATTAACACAGCATTAATGTAGTTTCCATAGGTCAGATGAAAAAAATTGGCATACTTAATTTGGCGCTTGACCATATTTTTCCCTGGCTCAACCAACCACATTTAGAACAACTGATCCCTGTTTTAGTGAAGGGCACACGTGCACACACACACACACACACCACAACTAGATACACATGTACTGAACACCCACTGACAAACAGGGAGATGCGCCACACCCCTAAGTCAGCACTTCTCCTTGCCTCTTCCAGCACAGCAAGAGGTGCAGTGTAGGTACTGTAGGTCTGAAAGGTTTAGCAGCATCTTAAAAGACAAGCCAAAGCTTCCCAGAGAGAGGCCTAGTCAGCCCTTCACCCAGACGTCACTGCTTCACAGTAAACTGACATCAAGCAGCCCCTGCTATGCCTAACACAGAACAGGGGGGAGACATAAACATGGCAAGGGACACCACGTCTGACACAAAGCACCACACCTTACTGTAGAAGAGCAAAAGGGAGAAGTGAGTGAAAGAGAGAAGCATGAGTGTGTGTGTGTGTTTGTGTGCTGTATACATATGTGTGTGTTTGTAAGAATATGTCTTTGTGTGTGTCTTGTTTACAGAGCTTTTCTGTCATATGTCTTCATCTCCACTTTCTATCCCCTCACTGTTCTTCAGCTCTGTGGCTAAGCCAGCATGAGGCAGAGACACACTGTGCAGGTTTCATCCCTTAGCTTAGAGGTGAGTGTTTATATGTGCGCTAGAGAGAGAGAAATGAAGAGAGGAAAGGATTGTGTGTGTGTGTCATAATGTATTGCCTAAAAAAAGGTGTTTCCTCTCCGAAATTGTGCATTTTTGCTCTTAAATTTTCTCTCATTCACCCTGTAGGTGTGTGTTTTAACGCGTGTGTCTGTGTCTACCTCCGCAGTCTGATCCCGAGCTTATACTGTAGTGAGTGGCAGCCACCACCATTCAGAAGCTCGCTCCTTGGGGCATAATGCATAAAAAAAAAAAAAAAGAGCAAGCTTAGGGGCACATCAATTCCACAGGCTTAACTGAACGACTGGTGGGGCGTGCATGAGTGTGTTTGTGTGGCGCTTTTGTAAGATGCATTTTCATACAGTGCTCTTGTTTCTAAACAGAGAACAACACTGACATTGGTGTGTGTTTTTGTCCGTCTGTTCGTATGCCTGTGTGTGTGTGTCCAAGTGGGAGTGAGTAGGGGGCTTTGTCGCATGTTAAATGCTGTCATAATGAGCGTATTGAATCAAATGCCAGATAAAGGCAGAGGGATTTAGGGGATTCAAGCCTTTATTAAACGTTCATATTGTTTCCCCACATCTGACAACTGAGACAAAGTGGTAAATACAAATGGATTTTTATATCCCCAAATAAATACCACAGTCATGAATAAATGTGATAATGATATCAGATGGAATGTGCTTTATTTAACTCGCATTTTGTCACTTCAGATGAATCTTCTGACAGCAGTTATTAAAAGATAGTTTAGCCTACTCAAAGATGAGGGATTGTTCTGTCCTTTGTATATTCTTTCTATTCCATTAGCGTAAAAAGAACATGAGCAATATAGCATTAATATTTAAGACTTGCAGCTCACATTAGGAAGAAAAATGAAATGACATTTGAGAGGCTTCTGTTTGTTTTCTGATTTTCCAAAAGCCCTTTTAATGTCTCGCAAACAAAAATGCTGCCTGTGGAGACTTTGTAAAAGAATAACAACAAGGCGAACAAAATGCCAATGCATCATAGAGTGATATGTTTGAATTATTTCACCTTTTGTTTCTTTTCTCCAGTCTGCTGTTGAGTCACTTATCGTACTCACAAAAATGTAGATATATTTTCCCACTGTCTTGAAGCTAAATCATATATTACATACAATGAGATTAGTTCACCTAACTCACTGTTACTGAATTTAAATCCCACGAAGCATTCATTTTGAAGAACATCATCATTATTTCATTTTCCCCAGCAAGTGAACAACACAATTTCGTTTGATTACAAGCCGTGCACTCATGCATTATAAACGACTGAATCATTTCATTACATTTCAAGTCATTGCAAGGGAACGGCACATGCTAAATCAGTATTCATAAGTCCATATTTCTTGTTTGATGATAATTTCTCATTTCACCAGATTAAACAGCATATTTTGGATAAAGGGATCCATAAAGCATTCAGTGTGAATGGCAGAGGAAAAAGGAAAGATAAAAGACGTTGTAGGTGGGGAAAGACTCTCGTGAAGGGCAAATTTATGATATTTGGCTTGGTTGTATCATGAACTCATTCTTATAGGCCCCGTGGAATTTAATTACACACAAGACGGCATTTGCTTGGATCTGTGTGTGTGTGTGTATGTATTTCTTGGAAGCGAGAACCCAATTGTGTATGAGAACTGAACGCTCCTCCCCCAGAATCCACTAGAGCAGACACCAGACAGAGCTCCGTCCAGAATGGCAGTTAGAGTGTCGGTTCCCCACAAATGATCAAAGAGCTCTGTGGCTCTGTGCTCCAACCACCAAGAGATTTACTGTCCCCATGATGAGCAGGGAGAGAGAATTAAGAGGACAGGCTAGAGAGAAGAAAGGGGGTGAGATTGAAGAGAAAGAGGGGAAGCATCAGACAAGGGCTATGCAGAAATGAAAGGAAATAGAAAGGGAGGAGGCGGAAGAAGGCGAGACTGAAAGCAGAATGGGCAAGCATAGCTGAAAGGAAGAGAGAATTCAAGAATGAGAGATGAGAAACATGGAGAAAAAAGGGGGCTGAGGGAGATGGAGATGAAGAGGAAAAGGGAGAAGAGAGAGAGAGTACAGGAAGGCACCATTAGGGTGAAAACGAATAGAGAACTAAGAACCTCGGGGCCAAAAGCTACTTAGGAGCTAAAGAGATGATTGCATTATCACATTGCCCCTCATCTTCTCTCTCCACATTGCTCCCCTGTTCCAGCAATATACAAAGAGCAGAGTTGGATCTCCATGGGGGAGATGCGAGAAGTGGGCCAAACAGGAGAGGTAGGTGAAGACCTGAAGCTTCAAAGGGTTCTAGGGTGTTTTAATCCCCTTTTCTTTGTCTAGTCATCTCTTTTCTCACTGCTGCACTTTCCTTTCTTGTCCCTACTGACACATCCATCTATTGTTCCTCATCACTGGTCTCTGCTACCTTTCATCTTTCTATTCATTTGATATATAAACAAAACCCTAGTCATTGTACCATAGACTTGAAAATATATGTAGTAACAAAAATAAAATTTTCAAATTGCATTAAGGTAATCCCAAGAAGATTGTTGTTTCTTCCAAAATCACATTACTAACTGTCTCTTTATTAAGGAATTAAAGGACAAAAACAAGTTTGCTTAAGAAGATATCCAGACACTTGAGTTGTGTAGTTGTCTGTGTTTATGTCTGTATAAATCTGCTTTTCAGTTACAAGGATTTTAAAGTGGAAAAATAGAGAAAATGTTAAGTACTGCTCTGTCATGCAGTGCTTCTTAAGACTGGTTTTTAGATAAGACCCAGCTATTTGTCCACATCTCCCTTCCGACTCCATTTGTAAATTCAAATTCAAAGTATAGCCACTAAATCTCTTGAGATTCTGGCATGAAATACAGAGAGAACAGTGGATGGCGGCCAAGAGTTGTCTGAAGGAACATCTTTGATGATTGCCCTCTAGGATCCTTTCTCCAACCTTCACCAAATCAAACCAATACTTGTTACCAGCTTTTTTTGGGTGTCTTCTGTGTGTTTCTAATTATTTGGATGCTGTGAAGGCAGACAAAAGCTCTACCTTTGCTGGAGTGGTTTTATTTATAAAGTGACAGCTCAGTGGTATGTACAGCTGTGTTCAAAATAATAGCAGTGTTTCTTAAAACGTGAGCAAAGCTCAAAATCCGTATAATATTTTTATTTCCATTCATTGGGAACACTGCACATTATATTTTACATCAAAACATGAAGAAAAAAGTATCAATATTTCAATTACTTTCCAGAAAATGATGGGAAACATGATATTGGGCTGTTCAAAAAAAATAGCAGTGTCTGCATTTTTCATTACAAACTCAAATATTTACTCAATGACCTGAAAAAAACTTTAAGATATAGCATTCCTGTGAATCATTAAACTAATATTTAGTTGTATAACCACTGAGAACTGCTTCATATCTGTGCTGCATGGAGTTGACCAACTTCAGGATGATTTGACAGCCTTCCACAGTTCCTCTGCATTTCTTGGTTTTGCCTCAGAAACAGCATTTTTGATGTCACCCCACAAGTTTTCCATTGGATTAAGGTCCGGGGATTGGGCTGGCCACTCGATAACCTCAATTTTGTTGGTCTGTAACCAAGATGCTGCTCACTTACTGGTGTGTTTGGGGTCGTTGTCTTGTTGAAACACCCATTTCAAGGGCATTTCCTCTTCAGTATAAGGCAGCATGACCTCTTCTAGTATTTTGATATAAGCAAATTGATCCATGATCAATTTGATCCATGATCAATTTGCTCAACACCTCCTCAGCCAGCCAACCACTACCCCCCAACTTCAACCTCCCCCCCAGTGGCCACTACTCCCCCTCTGACGGTGACAATAGGCCAGG